>RJWK010034546.1:9879-22714 GCA_004363435.1 Platanista minor | reverse complement strand
TTATGACAACATGGATGGACTTGAAGGCATAGTGCTAAGTAAAATAAATCAGACAGAGCAAGACAAATACTGTATGGTATCACTCATAATTGAAACAGAGAGTAGAATGGTGGTTTTCAGGGGCTAGGGTGGTGTGGGGGAAATAGGGAGAGCTTAGTAAAAGGGTATGAACTTTTAGCTATAATATGAATAAGGTCTGAGGGTCTGATTATAGCATAGTGACTAGAATTGATAACTATTGTATAATTGAAATTTGCTAAGAGAATAGAGCTGAAATGTTCTCACCCACACATAAAGATAAATATGTGAGGTGATTAATGTGTTATTTAACTAGATGAGTGAAATCCTTTCACAATGCAGACATATGACAACTTATTGTGATCTATATCTTACAATTTTATTTGTCAGTTATACCTCAATAAAACCAAAAAACAAAAACAAATAAAGTGAGTTATTTGCAGGCAACACATAGTTGGATCATGTTACTGTTTAGAATCCATTGTGCTAATCTATACCTTTGGACTGGGGAGTTTAATACACTAACATTTAAAGTAATTACTGATGGAATGACTTTTGCCATTTTGTTAATTTTTTTCTGTATGTCTTATAGCGTTCTGTTCCTTACTTATGCCATTGCTGCCTTCCTTTGTGTTTAGTTGATTTTTGTAGTGATATACTCTGATTCCCTTCTCATACCATTTTGTGTATATTCTATAGATATTTCCCTTGTGGTTACCCTGTGGATTACATATACAATTCTAAAGTTATAAGAATATTTTAAATTAAAGCATTTAACTTCAATCACATATATTTCTACCTCTTTACAGCTCCATGTTCCCCCCACTTTATATTATTGATGTCACAAATTGCATCTTTTTTCTGCTTCTTTTTGGTTTTATTCACTAGATTCCACATATAAGTGATATCATACAGTATTTGTCTTTGTCTGACTTATTTCACTTAGCATAATGTCCTCCAAGTACATCCATGTTGCTACAAATGGCAAAATTTCATTCTTTGTATGGCTGAGTAGTATTCCATTGTAAATACATACCACATCTTCTTTATCCATTCATCTGTTTATGGACACTTAAGTTGCTTCAATATATTGGCAATTGTAAATTATGCTGCTATGAACATTGGGATTCACATAACCTCTTTTTGACATTTCATTATTTACACATAACTTTTTGAATTAGTGCTTTTGTTTTTTTTCAGATATATACTCAGGAGTGGAATTGCTAAGTCATATGGTAGGTCTAATTTTAGTTTTTTGAGAAACCTCCATATTGTTTTCCATAGTGGCTGACCAATTTACATTCCCACCAACAGTGTATGAGGGCTCTCTTTTCTCCACATCCTTGCCAACATTTGTTATTTGTGTTCCTTTTGATGATAGACATTCTGACAAGTGTGAGGTGATATCTCTTTGTGGTTTTGATTTGCATTTCCCTGATGATTAGCAATGTTGAGCAACTTTTCATGTGTCTGTTAGCCATCTGCAGTTCCTTTTTAGAAAAATGTCTATTCAGCTCTTTTGTCCATTTTTTAATCAGGTTGTTTGTGTTTTTTGTTGTTGAGTTGTAAGAGCTGTTTATATATGTTGGATATTAACCTCTTATTGGTCATATGATTTTCAAATATTTTCTCTCATTTAGTAGTTTCAGTAGGTTATTGTTTCATTTTTTCTATGGTTTCCTTTGCTGTGCAAAAGCTTTTAAGTTTAATTAGGTACCAGTGTTTTTATTTCCATTACTCTAGGGGGTGGATCAAAATAAATACTGCTGTGATTTATGTCAAAGTGTGTTCTGCCTGTTTTCCTCTAGGAGTTTTACAGTATCTGGTCTTACATTTAGGTATTTAATTTATTTTGAGTTTATTTTTATATATGGTGTTAAAGAATGTTCTAATTTCATTCTTTTACATGTAGCTATCCAGTTTTCCCATCATCACTTACGACACTGTTCTTTCTCCATTGGACATTCTTGGCTCCTTTGTCATAGATTAATTGACCATAAGTGTGTGGACTTATTTCTGCCTCTCCATTCTGATCCATTGATCTATGTGTCTGTTTTTGTGCCAGTATCATACTATTTTGATTACTGTAGCTTTGTTGTATAGCCTGAAGTCAGGAAGTGTGATTCCTCCATCTCCATTCTTCTTTCTCAAGATTGTTTGGGCTGTTCAGAGTCTTTTGTGTTTCAATACAAATTTTAAAATGATTTGTCCTAGTTTTTTGAAAAATGCCATTGGCATTTTGATAAAAATTGCATTTAATCTGTAGATTGCCTTGGGCAGTATGGTCATTTTAATAATATTAATTCTTCCAATCCAAGAACAGGAGATACCTTTCCATGTGTTTGTGTCATCATCAATTTCTTTTATCAGTGTCTTATAGTTTTACAAGTACAGGTCTTTTTTTTTTTTTTTTTTTTTGTGGTACGCGGGCCTCTCACTGTTGTGGCCTCTCCCTTGCAGAGCACAGGCTCCGGACGCGCAGGCTCAGCGGCCATGGCTCACGGGCCCAGCCGCTCCGCGGCATGTGGGATCTTCCCAGACCGGGGCACAAACCCGTGTCCCCTGCATCGGCAGGCGGACTCTCAACCACTGCGCCACCAGGGAAGCCCACAAGTACAGGTCTTTTACCTCCTTACATAGGTTTATTCCTAGGTATTTTATTCTTTTTGATGCAATGGTAAACGGAATTGTTTCTTTATTTCTCTTTATGACAGCTCGCTGTTAAGGTATAGAAATGCAACCAATTTTTGTGTATTAATTTTGTGTCCTGCATCTTTACCAAATTCGTTGATAAGCTCTAGTAGTTTTCTGGTGGTATCTTTAGGATTTTCTATGTATAGTATCGTGTCATCCACAAACAGTGGCAGTTTAACTTCTTTTCCAATTTGGATTCCTTCTATTTCTTTTTCTTCTTTGATTGCTGTGGCTAGGACTTCCAAAACTATGTTGAGTAAAAGTAGTGAGAGTTGACATCCTTTTCGTGTTCAGAGTAGACATCCTTTTCTTGTTCCTGATCTTAGACGAAATGTTTTCAGCTTTCCACCATTGAGTATAATGTTAGCTGTGGGTTTGTCATATATGGCCCTTATTATGTTGAGGTATACTCCCTCTATGCCCACTTTCTGCCAAATTTTTATCATAAAAGGGCATTGAATTTTATCAAAAGATTTTTCTGCATCTATTGAGATTATCACTTGGTTCTTATTCTTCAATTTGTTAATGTGGTGGACCACACTGCTTGATTTGTGGATATTGAAAAATCCTTGCATCCTTGGGATAAATCCCACTTGATCATAGTGTAGATCCTTTTAGTGTATTGTTGGATTTGGTTTGCTAGTATTTTGTTGAGGATTTTTTCATCTATGTTCATCAGTCATATTGGCCTTTATTTTGTTTTTGTGTGATATCTTTGTCTGGTTTTGGCACCAATGTGATGGCATCCTCCTACAATGAGTTCAGAAGTGCTTCTTCCTCTGCAATTTTTTGGAAGAGTTTCAGAAGGTTAGGTGTTAACTCTTCTCTAAATGTTTGTTTGCCTGTGAAGCCATCTAGTCCTGGACTTTTGCTTTGGGGAGTTTTTTAAATTACTGATTCAATTTCAGTACTGGTAATGGTGTGTTATTATTTTCTATTTCTTCTTGGTTCAGTTTTGGGAGATTGTAATTTGTTCATTTCTTGAACATTGTCCATTTTATTGGCATATAGTTCTTGTAGTAGTCTCTTATGATCCTTTGTATTTCTGTAGTGTTGGTTATAACTTCTTTTCCATTTCTGATTTTATTGATTTGGGTCCTCTCACTTTTTGTTCTTGATTAGGCTGGCTAAATGTTCATCAGTTTAGTTTATCATTTCAAAGAACCAGCTTTTAGTTTCATTCATATTTTCTATTTTTTTAGTCTCTATTTCATCAATTTCTGCTCTGATCTTTATGATTTCTTTCACTCTACTAACTCTGGGTTTTGTTTGTTCTTCTCTCTCTAGTTGCTTTAGGTGTAAGGTTAGGTTGTTTATTGGAGATTTTTTTTACAGTGAAATAGCTTAATTTTATTCAATTGATATTTTCCTGAAAAGTTGTATGTAAATTAATACCAGGGTTTCTCAGAATTTGAAAGTATATCGGGGAGAAAAAAATCTTGTTTTGACTTGCAAATAACAAGCACAGATTTGCTTCTCCTGCATTATGCTTAAATTCACAATATTGTTAATAAAATTATAAAAATATATGGTTCTGCATCTATTTTGTAAAAAACCAAAAAAAAAACCCTAGCAATACTTTTTAAACATCTTTATTAGAGTATAACTGCGGTACAATGTTGTATTAGTCTCTGCTGTATAACAAAGTGAATCAGCTATACATATACATATATCCCCATATCCCCTCTCTCTTGCATCTCCCTCCCACACTCCCTATCCCACCACTCTACGTGGTCAGAAAGCACCGAGGTGATCTCCATGACCTATGCAGCTGCTTTCCAGTGCTTTTCCTCTATTTTATATTTGGCAGTGTATATATGTCATTGTCACTCTCTCTCTTCGTCCGAGGTTACCCTTGCCCCTCTTCATGTCCTCAAGTACATTCTCTGTGTCTGTGTCTTTATTCCTGTGGTGCCCCTAGGTTCTTCAGAACCATTTCTCTTTTTTTTAGATTCCATAAATATGTGTTAGCATATGGTATTCATTTTTCTCTTTCTGACTTGCTTCACTCTGTATGACAGACTCTAGGTCCATCCAACTCACTACAAATAGCTCAATTTCATTTCATTTTATGGCTGAGTAATATTCCATTGTATATATGTGCTACATCTACTTTATCCATTCATCTGTCGATGAGCCCATAGGTTGCTTCTATGTCCTGGCTGTTGTAAATAGAGCTGCAATGAACATTGTGGTACATGACTCTTTTTGAACTCTGGTCTTCTCAGGGTATATGACCAGTAGTGGGATTGCTGGGTTGTATAGTAGTTCTATTTTTAGTTTTCTAAGGAACCTCCATAACATTCTCCATAGTGGCTGTATCAATTTACATTCCCACCAACAGTGCAAGAGAGTTCCCTTTTCTCCACACCCTCTCCAGCATTTATTGTTTGTAGATTTTTTGATGATGGCCATTCGGACTGATGTGAGGTGATACCTCACTGTAATTTTGATTCGCATTTCTCTAATGATTAGTGATGTTGAGGATCATTTCATGTGTTTGTTGGCAATCTGTATATCTTCTTTGAAGAAATATCAATTTAGGTCTTCTGCCCATTTTTGGATTGGGTTGTTTTTTTGATATTGAGTTGCATGAGCTGCTTGCATACTTTGGAGATTAATCCTTTGTCAGTTGCTTCATTTGCAAATATTTTCTCCTATTCTGAGGGATGTCTTTACGTCTTGTTTATGGTTTCCTTTGCTGTGCAAAAGTTTTAAGTTTCATTAGGTCCCATGTGTTTATTTTTGTTCTTATTTCCATTTCTCTAGTAGGTGGGGCAAAAAGGACCTTGCTGTGATTTATGTCATAGAGTGTTCTGCCTATGTTTCCCTCTAAGAGTTTCCCTCTAATTTCATTCTTTTCCAGATTGCTGCCCAGTTTTCCCAGCACTACTTATTGAAAAGGCTGTCTTTTCTCCATTGTATATTCTTGTCTCATTTATCAAAAATAAGATGACCATATGTGTGTGGGTTTATCTGGATTTTCTCTCCTGGTTCATTGATTTATATTTCTGTTTTTGTGCCAGTACCATACTGTCTTGATTACTGTAGCTTTGTAGTATAGTTTGAAGGCTAGGCTCCTGATTCCTCCTGTTCCGTTTTTCTTTCTCCACATTGCTTTTGTTATTCAGGGTTCTTTGTGTTTTCATAAAAATTCAACAATATTTTGTTCTAATTCTGTGAAAAATGACATTGGTAGTTTGATAGGGATTGCATTGAATCTGTAGATTGTTCTCGGTAGTATAGTAATTTTTACAATGTTGATTCTTCCAATCCAGAAACATGGTATATCTCTTCATCTGTTTGTATCATCTTTAATTTTTTTCATCAGTGTCTTATAGTTTTCTATATACAGGTCTGTTTTCTCCTTAGGTAGGTTTATTCCCACGTATTTTATTCTTTTTGTTGCAGTGGTAAACGGGAGTGTTTCCTTAATTTCTCTTTCAGATTTTTCATCGTTAGTGTATAGGAATGCAAGATATTTCTGTGCATTAACTTTGTATCCTGCTACTCTACCAAATTCATTGATTAGCTATAGCAGTTTCCTCGTAGCATCTTTAGGATACTCTAGGTATAGTATCATGTCATCTGCAAACATTGACAGTTTTACTTCTCCTTTTCTGGTTTAAAATCCTTTTATTTCTTTTGTTCTCTGATTTCTGTGGCTAAAATTTCCAAAACTATGTTGAATAATAGTGGTGAGAGTGGGCAACCTTGTTTTCTTCGTGATCTTAGTGGAAATGGTTTCAGTTTTTCAACATTGAGAATGATGTTAGCTGTGGGTTTTGTCATATATGGCCTTTACTATGTTGAGGTAAGTTCCCTCTATGCCTACTTTCCGGAGGGTTTTATCATAAATGAGTGTTGAATTTGTCGAAAGCTTTTTCTGAATCTATTTAGATGATCATATGGTTTTTATCTTTCAATTTGTTAATATGGTGTATCACGTTGATTTATTTGCATATATTGAAGAATCCATGCATTCTTCAAATAACCCCACTTGATCATGGTGCATGATACTTTTAATGTGCTGTTGGATTCTTTTTGCTAGTATTTTGTTGTGGATTTGTGCATGTATGTTCATCATTGATATTGGCCTGTAGTTTTCTTTTTTTGTGACATCTTTGTCTGGTTTTAGTATCATGGTGATAGTGGCCTCATAGGATGAGTTTGGGAGTGTTCCTCCCTCTGATAAATTTGGAAGAGCTTGAGAAGGGTAGGTGTTAGCTCTTCTCTAAATGTTTGATAGAATATGCCTGGGAAGCCATCTGGTCCTGGGCTTTTGTTTGTTGGAAGATTTTTAATCACATTCTCAATTTGAGTGCTTGTGTTTAGTCTGTTTATATTTTCTATTTCTTCCTGTTTCAGTCTCAAAAGGTTGTGCTTTTCTAGAAATTTGGTCATTTCTTCCAGGTTGTCCATTCTATGGGCATATAATTACTTGTAGTAATCTCTCATGATACTTTGTATTTCTGCAGTTTCAGTTGTTACTTCTTTTTCATTTCTAATTCTGTTGTTTTGAGTCTTCTCCTTTGTTTTCTTGATGAGTCTGGTTAATGGTTTCTCAATTTTGTTTATCTTCTCAAACAACCAGCTTTAAGTTTTATTGATTTTTGCTATTGTTTCCTTCATTTGTTTTTCATTTATTTCTGATCCAAATTTTATGATTTCTTTCCTTCTGCTAAATTTGGGGGGTTTTTGTTCTTCTTTCTCTAATTGCTTTAGGTGTTAGGTTAAGTTGTTTATTTGATATGTTTCTTGTTTCTCAAGATAGGATTGTATTGCTATAAGCTTCCCTCTTAGAACTGCTTTTGCTGCATACCACAGGTTTTGGGTCATCATGTTTTCATTGTCATTTGTTTTTAGGTATTTTTTATTTCCTCTTTGATTTCTTCAGTGATGTCTTGGATATTTAGTAGTGTATTGTTTAGCCTCCATGTGTTTGTATTTTTTACAGACTTCTTGCTCTAATTTATATCTACCCTCATAGCATTGTGGTCAGAAAAAACACTTGATATGATTTCAAGTTTTTAAAATTTACCAAGGCTTGATTTGTGACCCCAGATATGATTTATCTTGGAAAATATTCCATGAGCACTTGAGAAGTATGTGTATTCTGTTGTTTTTGGATGGAATGTCCTATAAAAATCTATTGTCTATCTTGTTTAATGTATCATTTAAAGCTTGTGTTTCCTTATTTATTTTCATTTGGATATGTCCATTGATGAAAGTGGGGTGTTATAGTCCCCTACTATAATTGTGTTATTTTCAATTTTCCCTTTTATGGCTCTCAGCATGTTCCTTATGTATTGAGGTGCTCCTATGTTGGGTTCATGAATATTTACTATTGTTAAATCTTCTTCTTAGATTGATCCCTTGATCATTATGTAGTGTCCTTCTTTGTCTCTTGTAATAGTCTTTATTTTAACTATTATTTTGTCTGATATGAGAATTGATACTCCAGCTTTCTTTTGATTTCCATATGCATGGAATATCTTTTCCATCCCTTCAATTTCAGTCTGTATGTATCCCTCGTCTGAGGTGGGTCTCTTGTAGACAGCTTATATATGGGTTTTCTTTTTGTATCCATTCAGCCAGTCTATGTCTTTTGGTTGGAGCATTTAATCCATTTACATTTAAGGTAGTTATATATGTATGCTCCTATTTCCACTTCCTTAATTGTTTTGGGTTTGTTGTTGTAGGTCTTTTCCTTCTCTTTTGTTTCCTGCCTAGAGAAGTTCCTTTAGCATTTGTTGTAAAGCTCATTTGGTGGTGCTGAATTCTTTTAGCTTTTGTTTCTTTGTAAAGGTTTTAATTTCTCTGTCAAATCTGAATGAGATTCTTGCTGGGTAGAATCATCTTGGTTGCATGTTGTTTCCTTTCATCACTTTAAATATGTCCTTCCACTCCCTTCTGGCTTGCAGAATTTCTGCTGAAAGCTGAAACTGTTAACCTTATGGGGATTCTCTCATATTATTTGATGTCTTTCCCTTGCTGTGTTTAATTTTTTTCTTCATATTTAATTTGTGATAGTTTGATTCATATGTGTGTTGACGTGTTTCTCCTTGGATTTATCTTGTATGGGACTCTCTGTGCTTCCTGGACTTGATTGACTATTTCCTTTCCCATATTATGGAAATTTTCAAGTATAATCTCTTCACATATTTTCTCAGTTTCTTTCTTTATCTCTTCCTCTTCTGGGACCCCTATAATTAGAATGTTGGTTCATTTAATGTTGTCCCAGTGGTCTCTGAGACTGTCCTCAATTCTTTTCATTCTTTTTTCTTTATTCTACTCTGCAGTAGTTATTTCCACTTTTTTATCTTCTAAGTCACTTATCTGTTCTTCTGCCTCAGCTATTGTGCTACTGATGCTTTCTAGAGAATTTTAAATTTCATTTATTGTGTTGTTCATCATTGTTTGTTTGCTCTTTAGTTCTTCTAGGTCCTTGTTAAACGTTTCTTGTATTTTCTCCATTCTATTTCCAAGATTTTGGATCATCTTTTACTTTCATTACTCTGAATTCTTTTTCACTTTTTCAGGTAGACTACCTTTTTCTTCTCCATTTGTTTTGTTTGGTGAGTTTTTACCTTGCTCCTTCATCTTCTGTGTGTTTCTCTGTCTTCTCTTTTTGCTTAACTTACTGTGTTTGGGGTCTCTTCTTTGCATGCTGCAGGTTCGTAGTTTCCATTGTTTTTGGTGTCTGCCCCCAGTGGGTATGTTTTGTTCAGTTAGTTGTGTAGGCTTCCTGGTGGAGGGGACTGGTGCCTCTGTTCTGGTGTATGAGGCTGGATATTGTGTTTCTGGTGGTCAGGAACACGTCCACTGGTGTGTTTTGGGGTGTCTGTGACCTTATTATGATTTTAGGCAGCCTCTTTGCTAATGGGGGGGGTTTGTGTTCCTGTCTTGCCAGTTGTTTGGCATAGGGTGTCCAGCACTGTAGCTTACTGGTCGTTTAGTGGAGCTGGGTCTTAATAATGAGATGAAGATCTCTTGGAGAGCTTTTGCCATTATATATTAGGTGGATCCAGGAGGTCTCTGGTGGTCCAGTCTCCTGAACTTGGCTCTCCCTCCTGAGAGGTACAGGCCTGACATCCGGCTGGAGCACCAAGACCCTGTCAGCCACACGGCTAAGAAGAAAAGGGAGAAAAAAAAAAGAAAGAAAAATAAAATAAAATAAAATACTTATAATAAAGTTATTGAAATAAAAATTTTAAATTTATTAAAAATAAAAAATATTAAAAAGTAAGAAAAAGAAAGAAAGAAAAGAGCAACCAAACCAAGAAACAAATCCACCAATGATAACAAGTGCTAAATACTGTAGAAGAAAAAAAAAAGGAGAGGCAGAACTGTTGGACAAATAGTAAAAGCAACAGTATACAGACAAAATCACCTAAAGAAGCATACACATACACACTCACAAAAAGAGAAAAAGGAAAAAAAATCTATATATAAAAAAAAGTAGAGAGCAACCAAATCAATAAACAAATCTACCAATGATAATAAATTCTAAATACTAAACTAAGATAAACATAAAACCAGAAAAAAATTAGATGCAAGAAGCAAACCCCAAGTCTATGGTTACTCCCAAAAGTCCACCACCTCAATTTTGGGATGATTCATTATCTATTCAGGTATTCCAGAGATGCAGGGTTCATCAAGTTGATTGTGGAGATTTATTCCGCTGATCCTGAGGCTGCTGGGAGAAATTTCCCTGTCTCTTCTTTGTTTGCACCGTTCCTAGGGTTCAGCTTTTGATTGGGCCCTGCCTTTGTGTGTAGGTCACTTGAGTGCATCTGTTCTTCGCTCAGACAGGATGGGGTTAAAGTAGCAGCTGATTAGGGGGCTCTGGCTCACTCAGGCTGGTGAGGAGGGAGGGGTATAGAATGCAGGCAAGGCCAGCATGAAGTTGCAACAGCCTGAAGTGTGCCGTGTGATCTCCCAAGGAAGTTGTCTCTGGATAGGGGACCCTGGCAGTGGTGGGCTGCACAGGCTCCCAAGAGGGGAGGTGTGGATAGTGACCTGTGCTTGCACACAGGCTTCTTGGTGGCTGCAACAGCTGCCTTAGCCTTTCAAGCCCATCTCTGGAGTCTGCGCTGATAGTCACAGCTCACACCCGTCTCTCAAGCTCGTTTAGGTGGTGCTTGAATCCCCTCTCCTTGTGCACCCCAAAACAATGGTCTCTTGCCTCCTAGGCAGTTCCAGACGTTTTCTCAGACTCCCTCCCAGCTACCTGTGGTGCACTAGCCCTCTTCAGGCTGTGTTCACAAAGCCAACCCCAGTCCTCTCCCTGGGATCTGACCTCCGAAGCTGGAACCTCAGCTCCCAGCCCCCTCCCACCCTGGCGGTGAGCAGACAAGCCTCTCAGGTTGGTGAGTGCTGGTTGGCACTGATCCCCTCTGCGGGTATCTCTGTTTTGCCTTCTGCACCCCCGTTGCTGCACTCTCCTCTGTGATTCTGAAGCTTCCCCCCAACACCTCCCATCTCTGCTAATGAAGAGGCTTCCTAGTGTATGGAAACTTTTCCTCCTTCACAGCTCCCTCCCAGAGGTTCCAGTCCAGTCCCTATACTTTCGTCTCTGTTTTTTCTTTTTCCCTACCCTGGTATGTGGGTAGTTTCTTGCCTTTTGGGAAGTCTGAGGACTTCTGCCAGCATTCAGTAGGTGTTCTGTAGGCGCTGTTCCACATGAAGGTATGTTTTTGATGTATTTGTCAAGAGGAAGGTGATCTCCACGTCTTACTCCTCTGCCATCTTGAAGGTCTCTCAGCCCTCTGTGCACCAGATCCCAAGTCGCTGTCCTTGGCCTCCGATCTAGTGTGGCACGGCCACTACATCTTCCTTGAGGCATTGGGGAGACTCCATGGAAAGGCATTCTGCAGGCCCTGGCTGGGGAAAGTGCATCTGCCTATTCGAGATTTTTTGTTTGTTTCTTTCTTTCCTGAGCTAAGCTTGTATCACTATATACTTCCCTCTTAGAACTGCTTTTGCTGCATCCCACAGGTTTTGAATCATTGTGTTTTCATTTTCATTTGCCTCTAGTTACTTTTTATATATCCTCTTTGATTTTCCCAGTAAGCCATTAGTTATTTAGTAGCATATTGCTTACCCTTCATGTGTTTGTGTTATTTGCAGTTTTTTTTTTCTTGTAGTTGATTTCTAGTCTCATAGTGTTGTGGTTGGAAAAGTTACCTGGTAAGATTTCAATTTTCTTAAATTTACTGAGGCTTGTTTTGTGGCCTATCATATGATCTATCCTGCAGAATGTTCCATGTGCACTTGCAAAGAAAGTGGATTCTGCTGCTTTCAGGTGGAATGCTGTATATATATCAATTAAATCCATCTCATCTAATGTGTCATTTAAGACAAGTGCTTCCTTATTCATCTTTTTTCTGGATGATCTGTCCAGTGATGTAAGTGAGGTGTTAAAGTTCCCTGCTATTATTGTGTTACTGTCAATTGCTCCCTTTATGTCCACTAATATTTGCCTTATATATTGAGGTGTTCCTATGTTGGGGGCATATATATTTACAAGTGTTATATCTTCTTCTTGGATGGTTCCCTTGATTATTATGTAGTGCCCTTCTTTGTCTCTTGTAACAATCTTTATTTTAAAGCCTATTTCCCTGACATAAATATTGCTACTCCAACTTTCTTTTGATTTCTATTTGCCTGGACTACCTTTTTCAATATCCTCACTTTCAATTTGTGTGTGTTTCTATATTTGAAGTGAGTCTTTTGTAGGCAGCATATATAAGGGTATTGTTTCTGTAACCACTCAGCCACTGTCTTTTGGTTGGAGCATTTAGTACATTTACAGTTAAGGTCATTATCAATATGTATGTTCTTATTGCCATGTTGTTAATTGTTTTGGATTTGTTTTTGTAGTTCTTTTTTCCCCTTTCTTCTCCTTTTGCTCTCTTCTCTTGTGATTTCATGCCTTTCTTTAGTGTTATGTTTGGATTCCCTTTTCTGTTTTTTGTGTATATATATCCATTATATATTTTTGATTTGTGGTTTGTGGTTACCATGAGATTTTTGTATAGCAATATATATATATATATATATATATATATATATATATATATATATATATATATATATATATATATATATATATATATAT
>RJWK010034545.1:0-22615 GCA_004363435.1 Platanista minor | reverse complement strand
CTCCCCACAGATACATCAGAAATACATCTACATGTGGAAATGCTCCTATAGAACACCTACTGAATGCAGGCATAAGACCTCAGACCTCCCAAAAGGCAAGAAACTCCCCACGTATCTGGGTAGGGCAAAAGAAAAAAGAAAAACAGAAACAAAGAATAGGGATGGGACCTGCACCTGTAGGAGGAAGCTGTGAAGGAGGAAAGGTTTCCACACACTAGAAGGCCCTTCTCGGGTAGAGACTGCAGGTGGTGGAGGGGGGAAGCTTCGGAGCCACGGAGGAGAGTGCAGCAACAGGGGTGCACAGGGCAAAGCAGACAGATTCCCGCACAGAGGATCGGGGCCGACCCACACTCACCAGCCCAAGAGGCTTGTCTGCTCACAAGCCGGGACAGGTGCGGGCTGGGAGCTGAGGCTCTGGCTTCAGAGGTTGGATCCCAGGGAAAGGACTGGGGTTGGTTGTGTGAACACAGCCTGAAGGGGGTTAGTGCCCCAAGGCTAGCCGGGACGGAATCCAGGAAAAAGTCAGGACCTGCTGAAGAA
This sequence comes from Platanista minor, assembly GCA_004363435.1. Taxonomy (NCBI): domain Eukaryota; kingdom Metazoa; phylum Chordata; class Mammalia; order Artiodactyla; family Platanistidae; genus Platanista; species Platanista minor. Next base: position 22,075 of record RJWK010034545.1, on the reverse strand, counting down.
GCAAGAGACTTTTTCTTCCCTCTTTGTTACCTGGTGCATGAGGAGAGGGGATTAAGAGCGCTGATTAAAGGAGCTCCAGAGATGGGAGCGAGCCACGGCTATCAGCACAGACCCCAGAGGTGGGCATGAGACGCTAAGGCTGCTGCTGCCACCACCAAGAAGCCTGTGTGTGAGCACAGGTCACTATCCATACCTCCCCTCCCAGGATCCTGTACAGCCTGTCACTGCCAGGGTCCTGGGATCCAGGGACAACTTCCCTGGGAGAATGCATGGTGTGCCTCAGGCTGGTGCAATGCCACGGCGGCCACTGCCGCCACAGGCTCGCCACCTATCTGTATCCCTCCCTCCCCCAAGACTGAGCCAGAGCTGATGAATCAGCTGCTCCATTAACCCCATCCTGTCTGAGGGGGAACAGATGCCCTCAGGTGACCTACATGCAGAGGAGAGTCCAAATCCAAAGCTGAGCCCCGGGAGCTGTGTGAAAAAATAAGAGAAAAGGATATCTCTCCCAGCAGCCTCAGAAGCAGCAGATTCTCCACAATCCACTAGAGGTACCCTGCATCTATGGAACACCTGAATAGACAACGAATCATCCCAAATTGAGGAGGTGGACTTTGGGAGCAAAGATATATTATTTTTGCCCATTTTTCTCTTTCTGTGAATGTGAATGTGTATGCTTCTGTGTGTGATTTTGTCTCTATAGCTTTGCTTTCACCATTTGTCCTAAGGTGCTGTCTGTCCATTGCTGTTTTTCTTTTTTTCTAATTTTTTCCTTCTTGATAATTATTTTTATTTTGTATTTTAATATCTCTCTATTATTTTACTTTATTTTATTTTATCCTCTTTCTTTCTTTCATTCTTTCTATTTTTTCTCCCTTTTATTCTGAGCCATGTGGATGAAAGTCTCTTGGTGCTCCAGCCAGGAGTCAGTGCTGTACTTCTGAGGTAGGAGAGCCAACGTCAGGACACTGGTTCACAAGAGACCTCCCAGCTCCACGTAATATCAAACGATAAACATCTCCCAGAGATCTCCATCTCAACACCAAGACACAGCTTCACTCAACGACCAGCAACCTACAGTGCTGGACACCCTATGCCAAACAACTAGGAAGACAGGAACACAGCCCCATGCATTAGCAGAGAGGCTGCCTAATATAACAAGGCCAGAGACACCCGAAAACACACCACCAGACTTGGATATGGCCACCAGAAAGACGAGATCCAGTCTCATCCACCAGAACACAGGCACAAGTCCTCTCCACCAGGAGGCCTACAAACCACTGAACCAACCTTAGACACTGGGGATAGACACCAAAAAAAATGGGAACTATGAACCTGCAGCTTATGAAAAGGAGACCCCAAATACAGTAAGTTAAAAAAAATGAGAAGATAGAAAAACACACAGCAGAAGAAGGAGCAAGGTAAAAACCCACCAGACCTAATAAATGAAGAGCAAATAGGCAGTCTACCTGAAAAAGAATTCAGAAAAATGATAGTAAAGATGATCCAAAATCTTGGAAATAGAATGGAGAAAATACAAGGAACATGTAACAAGGACCTAGAAGAACTCAAGAGCTAACAAAAAATGATGAACAACACAATAAATGAAATTATAAATTCTCTAGAAGGAATCGATAGGAGAATACCTGAGGCAGAAGAACGGATAAGTGACCTGGAAGAAAAAACAGCGGAAATAACTACTGCAGAGTGGAATAAGGAAGAAAGAATGAAAAGAACTGAGGACAGTCTCAGAGACCTCTGGGTCAACATTAAATGCACCAACATTCAAATTATAGGGGTGCCAGGAGAAGAAGAGAAAAAGCAAGGGACTGAGAAAATATTTAAAGAGATTATAGTTGAAAATTTCTGTAATATGGGAAAGGAAATAGTTAATCAACTGCAGGAAGCACAGAGAGTCCCATAAAGGATAAATCCAAGGAGAAACACACCAAGACACATATTAATCAAACTATCAAAAATTAAATACAAATAAAATATATTAAAGGCAGCAAGGGAAAACAACAAATAACACACAAGGGAATCCCCATACGGATTACGGCTGAACTTTCAGCAGAAACTCTGCAAGCCATAAAGGAGTGGCAGGACATATTTAAAGTGATGACGGAGAAACACTTATAACCAATATTACTCTACCCAGCAAGGAACTCATTCAGATATGATGGAGAAATTAAAACCTTTAGAGAGAAGCAAAAGCTGAGAGTGTTCAGCACCACCAAACCAGCTGTACAACAAATGCTAAAGGAACTCCTTTAGGCAGGAAACACAAGAGAAGGAAAAGACCTACGATAACAAACCCAAAACAATTAAGAAAATGGGAATAGGAACATACATATCGATAATTACCTTAAATGTAAATGGATTAAAAGCCCCCACCAAAAGACACAGACTTGCTGAATGGATACAAAAACAAGACCCATACATATGCTATCTACAAAAGACACATTTTGGACCTAGGGACACATACAGGCTGAAAGGGAAGGGATGGAAAAAGATATTCCATGCATATGGAAATCAAAAGAAAGTTGGAGTAGCAATTCTCATATCAGAAAAAACAGACTTTAAAATAAAGACTATTACAAGAAAAAAGGACACTACATAACGACAAGGGATCAATCCAAGAAGAAGATATAACAATTGTAAATATTTATGCACCCAACATAGAAGCACCTCAGTACATAAGGCAAGTACTAACAGCCACAAAAGGGGAACTCGACAGTAACACAATCATAGTAGGGGACTTTAACACCCCACTTTCACCAATGGACAGATAATCCAAAATGAAAATAATAAGAAAACACTAGCTTTATATGGTATATTAAACAAGATGGACTTAATTTATATTTATAGGACATTCATTCTTCTCAAGTGCTCATGGAAGACTCTCCAGAATAGATCATATCTTGGGTCACAAATCAAACCTTGGTAAATTTAAGAAAATTGAAATTGTATCAAGTTTCTTTTCCAAACACAAGGCTATGAGACTACATATTAATTACAGGAAAAGATCTGTAAAAAATACAAACACATGGAGGCTAAACAATACACTACTTAACAACCAAGTGATCACTGAAGAAATCAAAGAGGAAACCAAAAAATACCTAGAAACAAATGACAATGCAGACATGACGATCCAAAACCTATGGGATGCAACAAAAGCAGTTCTAAGAGGGAAGTATATAGCAATACAATCCTACCTTAAGAAACAGGAAACATCTCAAACAACCTAACTTTGCACCTAAATCAATTAGAGAAAGAACAATAAAACCCCAAAGTTAGCAGAAGGAAAGAAATCATAAATATCCGATCAGAAATAAATGAAAAAGAGGGCTTCCCTGGTGGCGCAGTGGTTGAGAGTCCGCCTGCCGATGCAGGGGACATGGGTTCGTGGGATCTTCCCGGTCAGGGAAGATCCCACACGCCGTGGAGCGGCTGGGCCCGTGAGCCATGGCCACTGAGCCTGCGCGTCCAGAGCCTGTGCTTCACAGCGGGAAAGGCCACAACAGAGAGAGGCCCACATACCACAAAAAAAAAAAAAAAGACATAAATGAATAAGAAATGAAGGAAATGATAGCAAAAATCAATGAAACTAAAAGCTGGTTCTTTGAGAATATAAACAAAACTGATAAACCATTAGCCAGACTCATCAAGAAAAAAAGGGAGAAGACTCAAATCAATAGATTTAGAAATGAAAAAGAAGTAACAACTGACACTGAAGAAACACAAAAGATCAAGAGAGATTACTACAAGCATCTCTATGCCAATAAAATGGACAACCTGGAATAAATGGACAAATTCGCAGAAATGCACAACCTTCTGAGACTGAACCAGGAAGAAATAGAAAATATGAAGAGACCAATCACAAGCACTGAAATTGAAACTGTGATTAAAAATCTTCCAACAAACAAAAGACCATGACCACATGGGTTCACAGGCGAATTCTATCAAACATTTAGAGAAGAGCTAACATGTATCCGTCTCAAACTCTTCTGAAATATAGCAGAGGGAGGAGCACTCCCAAACTCATTCTATGAGGCGACCATCACCCTGAAACCAAAACCAGAAAAAAGATGTCACAAAGAAAAAAAAAATACTACTGGTCAATATCACTGATGAATATAGATGAACAAATCCTCAACAAAATACTAGGAAACAGAATCCAACAGCACATTAAAAGGGTCATACACCATGACCAAGTGGGGTTTATTCCAGGAATGCAAGGCTTCTTCAATATAAGCAAATCAGTCAATCTGATACACCATATTAAGAAACTGAAGGAGAAAAACCATATGATCATCTCAATCGATGCACAGAAAGCTTTCAACAAAACTCAACACCCACGTATGATAAAAACCCTCCAGGAAGTAGGCATAGAGAGAACTTTCCTCAACATAATAAAGGCCATATATGACAAACCCACAGCCAACATCGTCCTCAATGGTGAAAAACTAAAGCCATGTCCACTAAGACCAGGAACAATCCAAGGTTGCCCACTCTCACCACTATTATTCAACATAGTTTTGGAAGTTTTAGCCACAGCAATCAGAGAATAAAATGAAATAAAAGGAATCCAAATGGGAAAAGAAGAAGTAAAGCTGTCACTGTTTTCAGATGACATGGTACTATACAAAGAGCATCCTAAAGATGCTACCAGAAAACTACTGGAGCTAATCAATGAATTTGGTATAAAGTAGAAGGACAGAAAATTTATGCACAGAAATCTCTGCCATTCCTATACACTAATGATGAAAAATCTGAAAGTGAAATTAAGAAAACACTCCCATTTACCATTGCAACAAAAATAATAAAATATCTAGGAATAAACCTACCTAAGGAGAGAAAAGACCTTTATGCAGAAAATTATAAGACACTGATGAAAGAAATCAAAGATGATACAAATAGATGGAGAGATATACCATGTTCTTGGAGTGGAAGAATCAGCATTGTGAAAATGACTCTACTACCCAAAGCAATCTACAGATTTAATGCTATCCCTATCAAACTACCAGTGGCATTTTTCACAGAACTAGAACAAAAAATTTCACAATTTGTATGGAAACAGAAAATACCCCGAATAGACAAAGCAATCATGAGAATGAAAAATGGAGCTGGAGGAATCAGGTTCCCTGACTTCAGACTATACTACAAAGCTACAGTCATCAAAACAGTATGGTACTGGGAAACAAACAGAAATATAGAAAAATGGAACAGGATAGAAAACCCAAAGATAAACCCACACACATATGGTCACCTTAAGTTTGATAAAGCAGGCAGGAATGTACAGTGGAGAAAAGACAGCCTCTTCAATAAGTGGTGCTGGGAAAACTGGACAGGTACATGTAAAAGTATGAGATTAGAACACTCCCTAACACCATACTTGAAAATAAACTCAAAATGGATTAAAGGCCTAAATGTTAGGCCAGACACTATCAAACTCTTAGAGGAAAACATAGGCAGAACACTCTATGACATAAATCACAGCAAGATCCTTTTTGACCCACCTCCTAGAGAAATGGAAATAAAAAGAAAAATAAACAAATGGGACCAAATGTAACTTCAAAGCTTTTGCACAGCAAAGGAAACCATAAACAAGACCAAAGGACAACCCTCAGAATGCGAGAAAATATTTGCCAATGAAGCAATTGACAAAGGATTAATCTCCAACATTTACAAGCAGCTCATGCAGCTCAATATAAAAAAAAACAAAAAACCCAATTCAAAGCTGGGCAGAAGACCTAAATAGACATTTCTCCAAAGAGGATATACAGATTTGCAACAAACAGATGAAAGAATGTTCAACATCATTAATCATTAGAGAAATACAAATGAAAACTACAAAAAGATATCATTTCACACCGGTCAGAATGGCCATCATCAAAAATCTTGAAACAATGAATGCTGGAGAGGGTGTGGAGAAAAGGGAACACTCTTGCACTGTTGGTGGGAATGTAAATTGATACAGCCACTGTGGAGAACAGTATGGAGGTTCCTTAAAAAACTAAAAATGGAACTACCATATGACCCAGCCATCCCACTACTGAGTATATACCCTGAGAAAACCATCATTTAAAAAGTGTCACGTACCAAAATGTTCATTACAGCTATATTTACAATAGCCAGGACATGGAAGCAACCTAAGTGTCCATCAACAGATGAATGGATTAAGAAGATGTGGCACACATATACAATGGAATATTACACAGCCATAAAAAGAAACGAAATTGAGTTAATTGTAATGAGGTGGATGGACCTAGAGTCTGTCATACAGAGTGAAGTCAGAAAGAGAAAAGCAAATACCATATGCTAACATATATATATATGGAATCTAAGAGAAAAAAAAAGGTCATGAAGAACCTAGAGGCAAGACAGGAATAAAGACACAGACCTATTAGACAATGGACTTGAGGTTATGGGGTGGGGGAAGGATAAGCTGTGACAAAGTGAGAGACTGTCATAGACATATATACAGTACCAAACATCAAATAGGTAACTAGTGGGAAGCACCTGGAGACCGCAGGGAGATCTGCTTGGTGCTTTGTTACCACCTAGATGGGTGGGATAGGGAGGGTGGGAGGGAGGGCGATGCAAGTGGGAAGAGGTATGGGAACATATGTATATGTGTAACTGATTCACTTTGTTATAAAGCAGAAACTAACACACCATTGTAAAGCAATTATACTCCAATAAAGATGTTAAAAAAAGAATGAAATACATAGGAATGAACCTACCTAAGGAGGCAAAAATCTGTACTCTGAAAACTATAAGAAAATGGTGAAAGAAATGGAAGATTACACAAACAGATGGAGAGATATACCATGTTCTTGGATTGGAAGAATCAATATTGTGAAAATGAATATACTACCCAAGGCAATCTACAGATTCAATGAAAACCCTATCAAATTACCAATGGCATTTTTCACAGAACTAGAACAAAAAAATCTTAAAATTTGTATGGAAACACAAAAGAACCTGAATAGCCCAAACAATCTTTAGAAAGAAAAATAGAGTTGAAGGAATCACGTTCTGTGTCTTCAAACTATACTACAAAGCTACAGTAATCAAAACAGTATGGTACTGGTACAAAAATGGAAATATATATCAATGGAATAAGATAGAAAGCCCAGAAATAAACACACACATCTTTGGTCAATTAATCTATACCAAGTGAGGCAAGAGTATAGAATGGAGAAAAGACAGTCTCTTTCATAAGTGGTGCTGGGAAAACTGGATAGCTACATGTAAAAGAACGAAATTAGAACATTCTCGAACACCATACACAAAAATAAACTCAAAATGGATTAAAGACCTAAATTTGGGGCTTCCCTGGTGGCACAGTGGTTAAGAATCCACCTGCCATCCACAAACACGGGTTCAAGCCCGGGTCCTGGAAGATCGCACATCCTGTGGAGCAACTAAGCCCATGGGCCACATCTACTGAGCCTGCACTTTAGAGCCCGTGAGCCTAGAGCCTGTGCTCTGCAACAAAAGAAGCCACCTCAATGGGAAGCCTGTGCACCTCAATGAAGAGTAGCCCCCGCTCCCACAACTACAAAAAGCATGCGCGCAGAAACAAAGACCCAACACATTCAAAAATAAATTTAATAAATTAAAAAAAAAAGACCTAAATGTAAGACCGGATACCGTAAAACTCCTTGAGGAAAACATTGGCAGAACACTCTTTGACATAAATTGCAGCAGTATCTTTTTGGCTCCATTACTCCTAGAGTAATGAAAAAAAATAAACAAATGGGACCTAATTAAACTTAAGACCTTTTGTACAGAAAAGGAAACCACAAGCAAAACGAAAAGACAACCTATGGACTAATTAAGGGATTAATCTTTGAAATATACAAACAGCCCAGGTAGTTCAATATCAAAAAACCAAACAACCCAATCAATAAATAGGCAGATAATCTAAATAGACATTTCTCCAAAGAAGACATACAGATGGCCAACAGGCACATGAAAAGATGTTTAACATTGCTATTAGAGAAATACAAATCAAAACTACAATGAGGTATCACATCACACTGGTCAGGATGGCCATCATCAAAAATCTACAAACAAAACCAAAAATAAAGAAATGGGACATCAAACTAAAAAAACTTTTGCACAGCAAAGGAAATTATCAAGAAAACTAAAAGGCTGCCTACTGAATGGAAGAAGATATTTGTAAATAATATTACTGATAAGGAGTTCACATCCAAAATACACAAATAACTCATACACTCAACAGCAAAAGAACAAACAACCTGATTAAGAAATGGACAGGAGACCTGAATCAACATTTTCCAAAGGCCTACAGATGGCCAGCAGACTAATTAAAAGATGCTCAAAATCACTAATTATCAAGGAAATGAAAATCAAAACCACACTGAGATACCACCTCACATCTGTCAGAATGGCCATTATCAAAAAGACAACAAACAACAAGTGTTGGCGAGAATGTGAAGAAATGTTGGAGAGAATGTGGAGAAGAGGGAACCCTCATGCACTGTTGTTGGTGGGACTTCAAATTGGTGCAGCCACAAAGGAAAATAGTATTGAGGTTACTCAACAAATTAAAAATAGAACTGCCATATGATCCAGCAACTTCATCTGGGTATTTACCCAAAGAAAACAAAAACACTAATCTGAAAAGTTATATGCAGTCCAATGTTCATTGTGGCAATTTTTACAATAGCCAAGATATGGAAGCAACCTACATGTACATCAATAACAAATGCATCTATATGTGTATATATATGTGCGTATATATACACATACATTCAATGGAATTTTAATAACCACTAAAAATGAAATCTTGCCATTTGCAAGAACATGAGTGGATCTAGAAGGTACTATGTGAAGTGAAATAAGTCAGAGAAAGACAAATACCACATGATCTCACTTTATATGTGGAATCTAAAAAAACAAAATAAATGAACACACATAACAAAACATAGTGTTATAAATACAAAGAACAAGCAGGTGTTTGTGAGAGAGGAGGGGAGTACACTGAAGAAACAGGTAAGGGAGATTAAGAGGTACAAACTTCTACTTGTGTAATAAATGAGTCATGGGTATGAAATGTACAGTGTGTGAAATATACTCAATCTTTGGTGACATACTGTAACTAGGCTTGTCGTGGTGACCAATTTGAAATGTATAGAAATATTGAATCACTATGTTGTGTAACAGGAACTTACACAGTGTTGTAGGTCAATTATATTTCAAAAACAAACAAGCAAATTCATATAAAAAGAGATCAGATTTGTGGTTACCAGAGGCAAGGTGTGGGGGAAATAGAATTGGATGAAGTACCTAAAAAGTACAAACTTCTAGTTACAAGATAAGTAAGTACTAAGGATGTAATATACAACATGATAAATATAAATAAAATGCTGTATATTTTATATGAAAGTTGTTAGAGTAAATTCTAAGAGTTCTCATTACAAGTAAAATATTGGGTTTTATTTCTTTAATTTTGTATCTATATGAGATGCTGTATGTTCACTAAACTTACTGTGACAAATATTTCATGATGTACACAAGTCAAATCATTATGTTGCACACCTTAATCTTATACAGTGCTGTATGTCAATTATATCTTAAAAAAATGGAAATTAAAAAAACACAAAGAAATGAAAACCTAGAATTTTATACTGAGTGAATATATCTTTCAATAATAATGGAGAAAATTACCAGGGATTAAGAAGGTCATTTCATAATGATAAAGGAGACAACTAATCAAGAGGTCAAATTTATAAACAATTCATGCACCTAAAAACAGAGCTTCAAAATACATGAAGCAAAAAAAAAACAAAAACAAAAACAAAAAACAAAATACATGAAGCAAAAACTGATACATCTGCAAAGAGAAAAAGACCAATTCATAATTATGGTTGAAGTATGAAAGTAGACATCACAACAGTGTCTACAGACATTAATAGATTAGTAAGGAGATTTTATGAAAAACTTTATGACATCATATTCAACAATGAACAATTTCCTTGAAAGGAAAGAATACCAATGCTCACTCAAGGAGAAATAAAGAAAACCCCAAGCCCAGATGAATTCACTGGTGAATTATAACTGTAAAATAAGTAAAGGAAACCTCATTTAAAATGGAGTCTTGCCTATAGGTTGCCCTAGTTTGCTTGCCTTGAATTGCAATTCTCTGCTTTTCCCCAAATAAACTCATTTTCCTGGTAAAATAACTGGCTCTTCTGTTTTTTTTTTTAAGGTCAATATAACAAATATTTAAAAAGCAATTCCAATTCTAAATAATTCTTCCAGAAAACTGAAGAAGAGGTAATGTTTCTCAACTCATTTAATGAGGCCATTATTACCCTGATACCAAAATCAGAAAGATATTACAAGAAATCCACAAACCAAAATCCCTCATCAATATAATATAAAACTTGTGAACAAAAATTGAGCAAATCAAATTCAGTTATATGTACATATAAAAAGGCTAACATATCATGACTAAGTGTTTATGCTGGGGATACAAGGTTAGTTTAACAATTGAAAATCAATGTAATTATAAATGTTATAATAAAAAACAAAAAAAAAAAACATGATTTACCTCAACAGATATACAAACAGCATTTGAAAAAATCCAACATCCATCCCTAAGAAAAATGTTCATCAAACTGGGAACAGAATGGAACTTCCTCAACCTAATTAAAAGCATCTATGTAAAATCACAGCCAGCATCATACTTAACAGTAAAAAATGAGTGATTTCCCTCAAGACCAGGAACAAAACAAGAATGCCCATCCTCTTCACTTCTGTAACACTATACTGCAAGTTCTAGCCATTGAAAATAAAGAAAATACATCCATATGAGAAAGAATTAAAACACTTTATTCATGAATGACATGATTGTCTACGTTGAAAAACAGATGAAATCTACAAAAAAGCTACTAGAATGTCATTTTATCAAAGTTGTAGTATACAAGTTCAATATAAAAAACAACTGTATTTCTACATACTAGCAGCAAAAAAAAATTGGAACATGAAATTAAAAACAATGCCATTTATGTTAGAATGAAAAATAGGAAACAGGTAAAATACACAATAAAAGATGTGCAAGATCTGTACATTGACAACTATAAAACACTGATGAAATTAAAGAAGGTCTAACAAATTGTAAAGAGATACCATGTTCATGGATCAGAAGACTCAGTTTTGTTAAAATGTCAATTCTCCCCCAGTTGACTTATAGATCCAACCCCATCTCAGTCAAAATCCTAGTAGCCTTATTTGGTGGAAACTGAAAAGCTGACTCTAAAATTCATAAAGAAATGAAAAGGACCCAGTTCAAAACAACTCTGAATAAGGAGAAATGGTTGGATGACCAGCAGTATCTAATTTCAAAACTTAATTATAAAGAAACAGTAATGAAGGCAGTGTGGTAATGGAGTAAAGACAGACAAACAGGTTAATGGAACAGAACAGAAAGTACAGTAAGTCCCCCACATACGAACCTTTAAGTTGCGAACTTTCAAAGATGCGAACATGCATTTGCATGTCCAATCACGTACAAGTGGCTGTGGTTTTGTGTACTTTACTATACAGTACTGTGTAGAGTACAGTAGTACAGTATCTTTAGTTCAAGCCCAGGATGTCTGGAAGTAAGCGTTAAAGCAGTGGTGTTGTAGCTGGTACTGCTAAGAAGTGCCAGGAATTGGAAGCCCAGAGAAAGGACAAAGAGAGATAATAGGAAGAAGAAGTAACTGAAGAATCAAAGAGATTCACAACACAGGAAATGGCAAGGGGATTTTCTTTCTTTGAGGAGGCACTGTTAGTTTCTGAGGCACAGGATCTGAATGTAGAATGGTACACGAAGGTTGCAGCAGCCATTCAGAATGCAATCCAGTGCTGTGTCATTTATGACGAGAAGAAAAGAGCTACAACCAAGACATCACTGGATCATTTTTTCTAGAGGGTAGATAAAATTGAATCCAGCAAGGAACCAGAACCTGTGCCATCAAAGTCAGGCATGAGTGAAATTGCAGCTTGCCCTCCGTCTCCTACTGCTGATGATCTTTCAGGTCTACCATCTCCTACCCACCTCCCTCCTCCAGTCAGTAACCCTTCTTGCCTCTTCACTCAATGCCAGCCCCTGTATGCTAGCTGTTGTACTGTACTACTGTATTTTTCAAGGTACTGTACAATTAAAAATGTTTTATTTTTTGTTTGTTCATTTTTTATGTATCATTTGTATGAAAATATTATAAAGTTATTACAGTACAGTACTATATAGCCAATTGTGATAGTTGAGTACCTATGCTAACTTTGTTGGAGTTACGAGTAAACTGGACTTATGAACGTGCTCTCAGAACAGAACTTGTTCGTATGTAGGGGACTTACTTTATAGAAATGGAACCATGCATATTTAGGCAGCTGATTTTTGATCAAGATAGAAATGTAATTCCGCAGAGAATGGATAGTATTTTCAACAAATGGTGCTGGAATAATCAGGTGTCTGTGTGGAGAAATTAGTTTTGAACCATATATTGCACCACTAACAAATACTGAATCAAAATGTATCATAGATCTAAAGATAAAACCTAAAACTATAAAACTTCTAAAAGGAAACACAGGGGAAAACACTTGAAATTTTGGGCAAGGCAAAGATTTCTTAGCTATAACACCAAAAACATGCTATAGAGAAGAAAATAAAAATGAAACACTGTCTTTATCAACATTAGAAACAATTAAGAGAATTAAATGACAATTTATAGACTGAGAGAAAATATTTGCAAGGCATAGCTCTGATAAAGGACTTACATCTAGACTATATTAGGAACTCTCAACACTCAATAATAAAAAAGTGACCAAAATTTAAAAAGGGGGTAAAAGATGTCAATGGGCAATTCAAAGAAGATAAATGGATGGCAAGTAAGCACATGAAAAATGCTCAACATCGTTAGTTACTAGGGAAATGCAAATTAAAATAATATGAGATACCATTACATACATTTAAAAATAGCTAAAATTAAAAAAGAATGATCATTATCAAGTGTTGGTGGGGACTTCCCTGGCGGTCCAGTGGTTAAGAATCTGCACTTCCAATGCAGGGAGCGCAGGTTCAAACCATGGTTGGGGAACTAAGATCCCACATGACGCACAGCCAAAGAAGAAAACAACAACAACAACAACAACAACAAAACCCAAACAAATCAAGTATTGGCAAGGATATGGAAGAACTAAAACTCTCATACACTGCTGGTGGGAATGTAAAATGGTACAGTAACTGAAAAACAGTTTGGTGGTTTCTTAGAAAGTTAAATATACGATCCAATCATTCTATTCCTGAGTATTTATACAAAAATGAAAGGCATGCATCCATGTAAACACCTTTACATGGATACTCACTGCAGCTTTACTGGAATATCACAAAACTGCCAACAACCCAAATGTCCATCAACAGGTAAATAGACAAACTGTTGTGTATCCACACAACGGATATTATTCAGTGATATAAAGTAAAAAACTATTGATACACTCCAACAACATGGATGAATCTCAAAATAATTATGAAAGACAAAAAAAGAGTATATATTATATGATTCCATTTATAATCACTTCGAGAAAATGTAAACTAACCCGTAGCATCAGACAGTAGGTCCCTGGTTGCCAGGGAGTGAGGGGCGGGGGACTGTGAGTTCAGGATGTGAGGCAGGAGGGAAGGACTATAAAGGAACATGAGGAAACTTTTAGGGGTGATACATATGTTTATTATCTTGATTTGGTGATGGTTTCATTGGTGTGTAAATATGTCATGACATTAAGTTATATACTTATTTTGTTGTGTAGCACACCTCAGTAAAGTTGTTTAAAAAAATCAATGGTCTAGCCCAAAAGAATAGGTTCCTCTACTCCAACTCACCAAAGTATGTTTCAACATATAAATTAACTATACATACTAAAATTTAACACTACTCTGCTCCTCATTAAACCTTATCTGAGCTTTTGTACTTTCCTGTGGATTCTGAGGGTTTACTGAAAGGTACAGGTAGTGATGGTGAGAGAATGAAAAAGAATTTTAGGAGATGGGCCTATACAAATATTGAAATATACTACTATGGCTTTAATTTCACTCATGAGGGTTTTTATTGCTAATGGGAATTTCTAAGATTAACTTTTGATCATCAAAGTGCTTTATATATTCTTAATGATATTAGCTAACACTAACTGAACACTTATTATGACTATGTGCTAAATTTATTAACCTGGTTTATCTTCATAGCAACCCTGAGGTAGGTACTATTACTCTCTTCACTTTACAGATGTGAAAACTAAGGCACGAAGAGGTTAAGCACCATTCCCAAGGTCACATAGCTTTTAAGTATGTAACACATAACTAGTAAGTAAGGATAGGCATCCAGGCAGTCAGTCAGAGTCTGGCTCATAAGTACTAAACTCTACTACCTCTCAATCTTCCCTATTAAACTCAATATTGATGTCTGAACTTTACATAATTAATTGCTGCTTTCTTTCTAAAGTAATAACTATCATGTACATACAATAAGTGCTCAATATTCATAGCACTAAGTAAGCACTCATGAAAAATATCAAAATCTGTTTCAGAAAAAAAATCAGTTTTTCATAACAAAGTTCAACAATATTGCTTTATTATATATTCATTGAAAAAAATTAACTGAAATTAAGGACAGTTAAAGCTAAGATGGCCATACAATTTGTTATCCAAAATGGGAAAGTTGAGAGCCAAAGGCATAAACCAGGACTGTTCCAAGCAAACTGTGATATATGGTGAACCCTGTTAAAGCAAAAAGGATATAATTATTTCTGGGGTAAAATTTAGCTAATTTATATAAGACTGAGATTGTCAATTTATATTTGGAGACAAAGATTGATTTCCAAAAGCAAAGTGGATCTCCTTAAATGAAAATGAAAATTCAGTAAACATGGTCATATCCTAAATGCTTATAAAACATTATAATTATTGTTTCCTTGGAAAGATGAACAG
The DNA here is from genome assembly GCA_004363435.1 of Platanista minor. Classification (NCBI taxonomy): domain Eukaryota; kingdom Metazoa; phylum Chordata; class Mammalia; order Artiodactyla; family Platanistidae; genus Platanista; species Platanista minor. Next base: position 7,074 of record RJWK010034545.1, on the reverse strand, counting down.
AATGCTGATTAATTTACAATATCAAATAGCTTCATAGCACAGTATCAACATTTTGCTACTTTCTTTTAAAGAACTTGAAGTAGTTTTTTTTTTTTTTTTTGCAGTATGTGGGCCTCTCACTGTTGTGGCCTCTCCCATTGTGGAGCACAGGCTCAGTGGCCATGGCTCACGGGCCCAGCCGCTCCACGGCATGTAGGATCTTCCCAGACCGGGGCACGAACCCGCGTCCCCTGCATCGGCAGGCAGACTCTCAACCACTGCACCACCAGGGAAGCCCCTTGAGGTAGTTTTAATAGGGCTTAATCTATCTTACTTCTTTTTAACCTCCCTGAAAAATAAGCAGTAAAATCTCCTTGACAGAATGACAAGAGGGTGGATGACAGATGAAAGAGTAAATGTGTCATTATCTTAGGTAATATTCACTGAATTTTCTTGATAGCTAAGAGGAAAATGAGCTCACTCACAGTACACAAAAATATGTCCCTACAATATGAATAATTTTCCACTTTTTTCAAAGTAGATATAGTAGTGTTGGCCAGTTTTAAGAAAAGATACTGAGCTACGACAAGAATGATCACTTATATACAATCACCTGGGTATTTAGTTAGATAATCTAGTTGGAAGAAAGCCATTACTAATTAAAATGATTAACTTAATCTAATCTAGACTTAAAGATTTCCTATTTTTTTAATATCCATTTTAAGTAAAAGTCAGCAAAACTCCAAATTCTTTGAACAAACACTAATATGGGAGAATAGCAATTTTCCTATTCTCACAGTACTCAGATGGCAAATTCATTAAAGCTTGGAAACTACTGATTAATAATTCATCACTTCTATTTCAAATTTAATCATGTGTCTGAGAAAACCATTATTTTCACTGCAGTTATTACTAATTATACTGCAAGCATTTTAATTTGGTCAAATTTATTACAATTTATACTTCCTCAGTATAAAAGACTGAGTTCCATACATAAGTAACACTTTCTGCCCTGATTACAGGTAACAACAAATTATCCCTCACAATTAAATAAGAATATAATTCTAATTATTGAATTTGCTAGTGCATTTCCCTAGCTTTGTTTAGACATTGTAGTCTTTCTCTAGTATTATTTGGCACAAGGTGTTTGAAAGCGATAGTACTAGAAGTTCTAGAAGTATATCAATATAGTGTTTTTGTTTTTGTTTTAAATTTTTATTGGAGTATAGTTGATTTACAATGTTGTGTTAGTTTCAGGTGTTCAGCAAAGTGAATCAGTTATACATACATCATATATCCAATCTTTTTTTTTATTATTCTTTTCCCATATAAGTCATTACAGAGTATTGAGTAGAATTCCTTGTGCTATACAGAAGGTTCTTATTAGTTATCTATTTTACATATAGTAGTGTGTATATGTCAATCCCAATCTCCCAATTCATCCCCCACCTTATCCCCTGGTAACCGTAAGTGTATTTTCTACGTCTGTGACTCTACTTCTATTTTGTAAAGAAGTTTATTTGTACCCTTGTTTTTAGATTCCACATATAAGTGATATCATATGATATTTGTTTACCTCTGACTTACTTCACTCAGTATGATAATCTCTAGGTCCATCCATGTTGCTGCAGTTGGCATTATTTTGTTCTTTTTATGGCTGAGTAATATTCCGTTGCATATATGTACCACATATTCTTTTTTTTTTTTTTTTTGAGGTACGCGGGCCTCTCAGTGCTGTGGCCTCTCCCGTTGTGGAGCACAGGCTCCAGACGCACAGGCTCAGTGGCCATGGCTCACGGGCCCAGCTGCTCCATGGCATGTGGGATCTTCCCGGACCAGGGCATGAACCCATGTCCCCTGCATCAGCAGGCAGACTCTCAACCACTGCGCCACCAGGAAAGCCCTCACATATTCTTTATCCATCCCTCTGTTGATGGACATTTAGGTTGCTACCATGTCCTGGCTATTGTAAATAGTGCTGCAATGAACATTGGGGTGCATCTATCATTTTGAATTATGGTTTTGTCTGAGTATATGCCCAGGAGTGGGGATTGCTGGGTCGTATGGTAGCTCTATTTCTAGTTTTTTAAAGAACCTCCATACTGTTCTCCATAGTGGGTGTACCAATTTACATTCCCACCAACAGTGTAGGAGGGTTCCCTTTTCTCCACACCTTCTCCAGCATTTATTGTTTGTAGATGTTTTGATGATGGCCATTCTGACTGGTATGAGGTGATACCTCATTGCAGTTGTGACTTGCACTTCTCTAATAATCTGTGATGTTGAGTATCTTTTTATGGGCTTTTTTTGCCACCTGCATGTCTTCTTTGGAGAAATGTCTATTTAGATCTTCCACCCACTTTTTGATTGGGTTGTTTGTTTTTTTGATATTGAGCTACATGAGCTGTTCGTATATTTTGGAGATTAATCCCTTGTTGGTTGCTCCATTTGCCAATATTTTCTCCCATTCTGAAGGCTGTCTTTTTGTTTTGTTTACAGTTTCCTTTGCTGTGCGAAAGCTTTTAAGTTTAATTACATCCCACTTATTTATTTTTGTTTTTAATTTCATTACTCTAGGAGGTGGATCAATAAAGATCTTGCTGCGGGCTTCCCTGGTGGCGCAGTGGTTGAGAGTCTGCCTGCTGATGCAGGGGACACGGGTTCGTGCCCCAGTCCAGGAAGATCCCACATGCCATGGAGCAGCTGGGCCCGTGAGCCATGGCTGCTGAGCCTTCGTGTCCGGAGCCTGTGCTCTGCAGCGGGAGAGGCCACAACAGTGAGAGGCCCGCATACAGCAAAAAAAAAAAAAAAAAGATCTTGCTGCAATTTATGTCAAAGAGTGTTCTGCTTATGTTTTCCTCTAAGAGTTTTATAGTGTCCAGCCTTACATTTCAATATAGCGTTTTAACTGTAAAGCTGCTGTGCAATATAGATTAAGTAACAAGTAATAAGCTTTGGTATACTTAATTTCCATAGCATAGGAAAGAAGTAGGTGAAAGATAACACCTTTCCTCTGAGCCTTCTATAATTAAAGGGTTATAGACCTCTTTCTTCTCCATTCCATCCACATAATCCAAGCTAATCAAGCCTTTCTTCCTCCAGAAAGTCTTCCCTAACCTGTGGTAGACTGAAAAGAGTACAGGACTGAAAATCAGTTCCAGCTATGCCACTCAGTGTATGACCATGGACAAGATAAATTCTGCACACCTTGGCTTATCTATCTGCAAATGATGCACCAGATCCCACCTAGCTCTAGAAATCTATGACTTTTAAATACGTGAACAAAAGACTTCACTTAATAGCAACTTCAAGCCAAAATGGAAAAGAAATATTTACATAAAACCTGACCACTTATTTTAAATTTATAGCCATTCACAGTGGTACATATATACAATGGAATATTACTCAGCCATAAAAAGGAATGAAATTGGGTCATTTGTTGAGACGTGGATGGATATAGAGACTGTCATACAGAGTGAAGTAAGTCAGAAAGAGAAAAACAAATATCGTATATTAATGCAGGTATGTGGAACCTAGAAAAATGGTACAGATAAACCGGTTTGCAGGGCAGAAATTGAGACACAGATGTAGAGAACAAACGTATGGTAAAAAAACAAAAACAAAAACAAAAAAATGTATGGACACCAAAGGGGGGAAGCCGTTGGGGGCTGGGGGTGGTGGTGTGATGAAATGGGCGATTGGGATTGACATGTATACACTGATGTGTATAAAATTGATGACTAACAAGAACCTGCTGTATAAAAAAAAAGAACCAAAACAGCCAAGACAATTTTGAAGAAGAAGAAGAAGATGTGGTAGTGATAAGTAAGTTGTGGAGACTTATTTATGCAATAACAAGACTTTTAAAATAAAAGTAGTGTAATGTTGGCATGGGAGTGGGCAAGTACTGTATGTCAATGTAACAGTTCAGAGTGCTCAAGAAATGACCCACAAATAATGAGAACTTGGTGGTATTACAAATTGGCATTATATTGATTAAAAAAAAAACTTGACCACTTATTTCAAATTTATAGCCATTCACAAAAGGAAAATATTTATATTGCTATATTGGACAAAAAAAAAAGCTTAGAGTGTAAATTAACAATGCAAGGTATACTTGAGGAAAAGATTACTCTTGTGAAAAGAGTATTCAATTAGGTATTTATTATGCTAGGTATGATAGGAAATGCAAAAGTGAATACGACATTTAAAGCTCCCTGAGTGGGAAAAATAAAAATGCATACAAATGAATATATAACCAGGGAGAAAGTGATTAAGTACTAATACTCTAATAAAAGTACATACAATGCAGTAATAGGAATGCAGTTGAGGAAAAGCACAAGTTGCTCTTTTTAAAGAAGGCAAGGGAGGAAGCCACAAATAACTGTCTTATAAAAACTTCTATTGGGCAATTCTTTTTTGGTCAAGGGTGTATGTACCTGAAATAAGTGACATTTTACTTACTTAAATTATTGTAAAATTTAGATAGAAATGCCTTCTAATTAATCAGGTATTATTGTGTTTATTTTTAATATATTGTGACACCATGAAAATTTCATTACTCTCTTGCCTCTTCTACTTTTGTTTTGTCTACCAGATTCTTCTCCTTGTCCCCACTGTTTAACAAAAGGGAAGCAGCAATGTCAATGTTCTCAATGCTGACACTATTGTAGCAATAAGACACACAAAGCTAACATGACTTCCACTATCACCCCCACCCCCACCCCCACCCCATTTAACTGAATGAACAAATTCTAGGAACTGTGCATGGACAGAAGGCAAACAGAATCATTTTCTATATGCTTCTGATAGTGACATTCACCAATGTCAAGAAAAGCACTGGAAAGGGAAACCCAACTTATAAGGAACTATAATTGAGTAAAACAATTGTCATGAGGTGACAGTAAATGTTACAGTTCTCCCAACTAAAGGGAACTAGTATAAGGGGTTATGGGTAACTGAACAATAGTTTACCTTCATCACTAATTTAAAAGAGACAAGAAATTATCGAATTGTTAAAATGTACAGATTTTTTTAAAGTTCATATAGCCCATTTGCTCAGTAATCTTTCACCATTTTCAGAAAAATTCCAAAGACAAAACTAAAGTAATTTAATCCATAAAAAGGGAATACATGAAACACCCTGTGAAATATTTCAACATCCCCCAATATCTTTTTCTATGTTAATTTCTCCAGAATATCAGACTAAATGAGGTGAGAATAAAACTGAATTTTGATATCTATTATTCCTTAAGCACTACACAGACGCAAACATAAAATACACAGAACATGGAAAACCAAAAATCTAAGCACAAGTGGCATATAAATCTCTATTTCAGCATTAGATTCACTGTTGATAGTTGTTTTTTTTTAGAGGAACACAAGAGTATCATGGGTATAGCTTTAAACATTGGAATTGTTCCTTGAGAAAATGTACTTTTTGATGCATGACCTGGCTGATTAGAATTATTTAATGAATAATATTAGTAGTTTCAATCACTTTATAAAGGGAAATCTGACAAATTATAAATAAACCAAACTGCAAAGAAATGGAATTTTGGAATTGGAAGGAAGCAAAGGGAGAACTTAATCCCCAAATTTTACAGATGAGCAAACTGAGGCAGCTAGTTAGTAAATCAAAAACTAGCATTCCAGCATTTATTGTTTCTAGATTTTTTGATGATGGCCATTCTGACCAGTGTGAGATGATATCTCATTGTAGTTTTGATTTGCACTTCTCTAATGATTAATGATATTGAGCATTCTTTCATATGTTTGTTGGCAGTCTGTATATCTTCTTTGGAGAAATGTCTATTTAGGTCTTCTGCCCATTTTTGAATTGTGCTGTTTGTTTTTTTGTTATTGAGCTGCATGAGCTGCTTGTACATTTTGGAGATTAATCCTTTGTCAGTTGCTTCATTTGCAAATATTTTCTCCCATTCTGAGAGTTGTCTTTTGGTCCTGTTTATGGTTTCCTTTGCTGTGCCAAAGCTTTGAAGTTTCATTAGGTCCCATTTGTTTATTTTTGTTTTTATTTCCATTTCTCTAGGAGGTGGGTCAAAAAGAATCTTGCTGCGATTTATGTCATAGAGTGTTCTGCAAATGTTTTCCTCTAAGAGTTTGATAGTTTCTGGCCTTACATTTAGGTCTTTAATCCATTTTGAGCTTATTTTTGTGTATGGTGTTAGGGAGTATTCTAGTCTCATACTTTTACATGTACCTGTCCAGTTTTCCCAGCACCACTTATTGAAGAGGCTGTCCTTTCTCCACTGTACATTGCTGCCTCCTTTATCAAAGATAAGGTGACCATATGTGTGTGGGTTTATCTCTGGGCTTTCTATCCTGTTCCATTTATGTATATTTCTGTTTTTGTGCCAGTACCGTACTGTTTTGATTACTGTAGCTTTGTAGTACAGTCTGAAGTCAGGGAGCCTGATTCCTCCAGCTCCGTTTTTCGTTCTCAAGATTGCTTTGGCTATTCAGTGTCTTTTTTGTTTCCATACAAATTGTGAAATTTTTTGTTCTAGTTCTGTGAAAAGATCTAGAAACAATAAATGCTGGAGAGGGTGTGGAGAAAAGGGAACACTCTTGCACTGCTGGTGAGAATGTGAATTGGTACAGCCACTATGGAGAACAGTATGGAGGTTCCTTAAAAAACTACAAATAGAAAGTACTACCTTATGACCCAGCAATCCCACTACTGGGCATATACCCTGAGAAAACCATAATTCAAAAAGAGTCATGTACCAAAATGTTCACTGCAGCTCTATTTACAATAGCCAGGAGATCAAAACAACCTAAGTGTCCATCATTGCATGAATGGATAAAGAAAATGTAGCACATATATACAATGGAATATTACTCAGCCATAAAAAGAAACAAAATGGAGTTATTTGTAGTGAGGTGGATGGACCTAGAGTCTGTCACACAGAGTGAAGTAAGTCAGAAAGAGAAAGACAAATACCATATGCTAATACATATATATGGAATCTAAGAAAAAAGAAATGTCGTGAAGAACCTAGGGGCAAGATGGGAATAAAGAATGGACTTGAGGATATGGGGAGGTGGAAGGGTAAGCTGTGACAAAGTGAGAGA
>RJWK010034544.1:12350-22715 GCA_004363435.1 Platanista minor | reverse complement strand
ATATGTCCATGCCACTCTCTCACTTTATCACATCTTACCCTTCCCCCTCCCCATATCCTCAATTCCATTCTCTAGTAGGTCTGTGTCTTTATTCCTGTCCTGCCCCCAGGCCCTTCACGACACTTCTTTTTTTCTTAGATTCCATATATATGTGTTAGCATATGGTATTTGTCTTTCTCTTTCTGACTTACTTCACTCTTTATGTGTATACTTTGTTTAGAATAGCTTGCCCAAAGTGGCAGAGCTAAGTGATGTGCAGTTTTCTAGCATTTGATATGCATTACTATTTTGCCTCCTCAATGCCTGTTTCATTTTACCTGCCACTGGGTGTGCTTGAGATGACGGTTTCTTTAGGATTGGATCTTATAATTCAATTGCATTTATTCTAATCCAGGGCTAAAAAATTGTATTATTAGAATTTTTTTTTTTTTTTTTGCGGTACGCGGGCCTCTCACTGTCGCGGCCCCTCCCGCCACGGAGCACAGGCTCCAGACGCGCAGGCCCAGCGGCCACGGCTCACGGGCCCAGCCGCTCCGCAGCATGTGGGATCCTCCCTAACCGGGGCACGAACCCATGTCCCCTGCACCAGCAGGCGGACTCCCAACCACTGCGCCACCAGGGAAGCCCTATTTGAAATTTTTTCTTTTTATTTTGGTGATGGCATTCTTTTTCAAATATTCCTTTACCAATATTATTCACAGTTACTTTTAGATGAAAATATAATCACGGAATTTTCTTAATTTTTCATTATTATAATATCCTTAGAATCAAACCATAGGGTTAAGTAGTCTTCATATTACCTAGACTGATCTAGAGAATATGATTAAAATTTTGGAAGAATTCAACTTAAAATTGTTCTGGAGATTTTTTTTTTTTTTTGCGGTACGCGGGCCTCTCGCAGTTGTAGCCTCTCCCGTTGCGGAGCACAGGCTCCGGACGCACAGGCTCAGCGTCCATGGCTCACAGGCCCAGCCCCTCCACGGCATGTGGGATCTTCCCGGACCGGGGCACGAACCTGTGTCCCCTGCATCGGCAGGCAGACTCTCAACCACTGCACCACCAGGGAAGCCCTGGAAACTTTTTTTTTTTTCAAATTACTTTCATGTATTTACTTTTAAATTTACTGTAATGCATTTACCGTTGGTGCTGCCTACTTTCTAAAGTCATAATTTTAACACTGGTACAGTACATTTATGTCAATGTTATGACTTATCTTAATTTCAGGAATAACCTGAAGATTGAAGGGTTATTAGATGGAAAGATCCTGTGAAAAACTACCTAGGAATATAAATACTACTTGTCTTCCAGAAGTTTCCTTCTCCAGAGCAATTGTCTATAAAGGGTTATGTGCCCCCGTGGTACAAAAAAATTAACCATTGCAGTGTGAGAAGCAGATCCTAGAACTTGGAACATTTTGCCTAAGGAGTTTAAAAAAAACACTTTAACATTCCAAATATGTATAGACTTACTCTTGCACTTTCATTAAGTCCATGTGTCAAATACACCTAGTGTTTCAGGTACAGGTGAGGAATTCTGAGGGAAAAGTGGGGGATGAGCAGTGACAGATTCATCTGTCTCCTTTCTGCCATGACATTTTAGGCATTACTGGTTAAATGAGATTACATTATCTTAGATGGTGGAATTCTGGCAATACTTAGTAATAAGTGACCATAAACATCTTTTGTACCACCGAGAGATTTGCAAGTTATAGATGACATAGTACTTAAATGAGTTGTCAGACCAAAGACATTGTATCTTTTTCTTTTAACAAAAACCACAAAGGATCCCCATTTACTAGCCTTTCATGTGAAGAGAAGTAGACACAGTACATATTTAGCAGGTTCTTACCCAACAGATATATTTGACAAAAATAAACACAACCTATCTTTTTCAGGTAAAGGTGACATTTGAATCAGTGAGAAAGTAACTGCATTCAGCAGAGGGAAAGTGCTCTATGGACAGAGCATTTTTTAAATGATTGTTTGGAAATGTTTCCATTACTGTGTCATTTTACCACCAAAATTGATATGTGTATCTTTTCCTTTTTAAAGTTGAAAAAACAGAAACAAAAAAAAACCTCATTTCTGTGCACACATACAAACTTAAATACAGATTTTTTTGTTTTAATTTTTATTGGTGTATAGTTGATTTACAATGTTGTGTTAGTTTCAGGTGTACAGCAAAGTGAATCAGTTATACATATACATATATCCACTCTTTTTTTTTTTTAAGATTCTTTTCCCATATAGGCCATTACAGAGTATTGAGTAGAGTTCCCTGTGCTATACAGCAGGTTCTTACTAGTTATTTACTTTATATATAGTAGTGTGTATTAAATATAGATCTTTTTTACCTTGTTTAAAAATTTTGGAAATAGATTTAGTAGATTTTAGACCATATTTTCAAAATTAAGAAATGTAACACCTTTCAAGACATCTGGGAAGGTGGAAGTTTACTAGAAGAATTTCAAGGAAAACCTTCACATAGTTGGTAGATAGGATTGAAAAATGTATAACATGATTTAGTAAGTGCAGCTGATGATATACTTCCCTTTAGAACAGTGAATCTTTCTCAGCTGGGGCAATCATTAAAACCATGTATGGAAGTAAATTGACTTAGATCCACTCTTTCAAATATCTGTATTATGAAATATTTAACCAAGACATTTTTAAAAAGCAAAGCAGATTGAATCATACTGTTTTCTCAAAAACAGTATTTTATCTTTACCTCATCCTATTTTAGTTTCTATTTTTGTGTTTTACAGTATGCATTTTAGTGCCATCATACTTGTATTTAACTTATATACATTGACGCGTGTGTGTATGCATACATACATATTTGGGAGTGCAGTGCCCAGATTCCATACTGAGAGGATGTGCCATCAAAAAGTTTGGAGATCATTGTTCTAAAAGATCTTTTCTGACCCTCCTCTATGCACCTGTAACAGTAACAGGGTGCCAGGCAAACTTGTCAATCACCATTTTACTGGTCTGCTCTCTCTCTGACTTCTTAGAAGAGACCACAAATGGGTAAAACAATTTTAGAAAGGATCTCAAATTGATGGCTCAAAGTTTTCTTTGACTCACACAAGGGTTTTTTTGTTTGTTTAAAAATTTAAATTAAAAAAAATCATCCTCTATTTGCCAAATAACTAATTCATACTGTTTTAAACCTGTATGCTTACCCATTTGAGTTATCTGCCTAGATGCTAAATACGTTTGTCTTTGTTACCTTGTGTAGAGGATAAAAATATGCCATACCTCATAGACGGTGAGCTGTTGACCAATATAAGGAAATTTATCTTGAGTTCTGCTAGTGAGTAATGCTCAAACTAAAGTATTGTATCTAAAAGACTATATGGCGACTTCCGTGGTGGCACAGTGGTTAAGAATCCACCTGCCAGTGCAGGGGACATGGGTTCGAGCCCTGGTCCAGGAAGATACCACATGCCGCGGAGCAACTAAGCCCGTGTGCCACAGCTACTGAGTCTGTGCTCTAGGGCCCGCAAGCCACAACTGTTGAGCCCATGTGCCACAACTACTGAAGCCAGTGCGCCTACAGCCCGTGCTTCACAACAAGAGAAGCCAACGCAATGAGAAGCCAGCGCGCCGCAACTAGAGAAAGCCAGCGCGTATCAACAAAGACCCAACACAGCCAAAAAAAAAGATTATATGGATATTTTATAATCCTTAGTGTAATACTGAAAATCTGTTTCAGCATTATTTATAAAGTTCACAATTGTAAAGTTCACAATATATAGATTGCTAGGATAATAATTTGAAAACTTCAAACAAGTACATTTATAATTATCAAGTACCAGTTCATCAGTTAAGGCCCATATGATGGAAATGGGCTTTAAGAAAAGTTTTTTTAATTAAAAAAAATTAGTTCCCTTTTTATCCTTGATCTTCTTTCCTACCACAAAGACAGTAATTTAGAAAAGTTATCTAAAAGCTTATTGAAATCTAGATCAGCTAATATTCTTTCTATCTTTCTTTCTTTGGAATTCTCTTTATTCCTGTAATACTGTACTTCTGAGATTGCATCAAAAATGAAACTGCATGTTTAATTGTGCCATATTATCTGTGGGATAAAAGGGAAGAAATAAGTAGGATGATTTGCAAAAATGGGATGGTGCTGGTTATATTTAGAGTTATATTTATCTTTTCTTTCCATTCTGAGTTTGTCCTTTATGAATATTTGGGCCAACACCAAAGACCTAAGCAGCTGCTCTTACACCAGTAAGCTGTGCATTAGGGTCTTGGGGAAAGGAAGACAGTACTTAAAAGAAATCTGGATAAGGCAGCTGATCAAAAAAAGAGAAATGAAAGCTCTCCCTTTTTTCTCCCAAGTTAGTAGCAAGTAACTGGCTGTACTTTATTTACCCTTTATCCAACCTGGCAAAGGCAAAGCCTAAGTTTTATTTTCTTAAAGCCTCAGAGGAGCCTTTTCTGGAAGCTGCATGGCTATTTCAAAGTTCCTGTGGAAATTTATGAAAAGAAAACATTTTTCTTGACTTCCTTTTCAAAACCCATGATTGATAGAGGGAACATGGTTTGGGAACATATTTTGAAAGCAAGGTGGCAAGAAATGAGACTAGAAAGGTAAGCAAGGGACAGTGCCTTCAGGCCTTAGAAGGAGTTTGGATTTCATTCTCAATGCAGTAAGCAGCCATTGAGGGTATCAGCCAGCGAGTGAGGAACAGCTCTGCACGCCACAATGAAGGAGGTAGTTTAAGAGAGGTTGGTACTGGAAGTAGATGTTTTAGAATCTTCTGCGAAGTAGAGGAGTTACAGCCCTTGAGTGAATTGGTTGTCCAGGGTAGATACTGAAGAAAGGAAAGCACGCAAAGGCACAGTACAAGCAGTAGAGAGTCTGTGATAGGGAATTCATAAGCATGAGCAAATAGATTGAGGCACAGCATATATGTATATGTAAAATACACGTAACATAAAATTTACCATTTTAGCCATTTTTAGGTGTACAGTTCTCTGGCATCAGTACATTCACATTGTTTAACCACCATCGCCACTGTTCATCTCTAGAATTTTTTTGTCATTCTCCACTGAAATTCTAAACCCATTTAATAGTTGCAATCATATTTTGTTTGCAATACATGGCAACCACAGTGCTAGAGAACCCTATACCTGGACATTGTCATGGTAGGTATAGATGAAAGAGATGCACGTAAAGGACACTAAACTGCTAGAGAGAGCATTTGTAAAGAGTGACTCTGTTGTGAGATGGGTGAGGCAGGATAGGGAGGGATTGAACAAAGAAGAGAAATGAACACCTGTTATGTGCTCAGCATGATACTAAGTGCTTTGTGTATGTTCTTTAATGAAGCTAATGTGAGAGCTAAGAATGGGTTTATTCAAGAGTTTAAAGTAGGAAAGGTAGAAATCTAGCTGGTGGCAACATGGAAATTGTAGAACTTGAAATCTCGGAATTAACTACTTGATGAAATGATGTGACTTACTTATAGGAAATACATAGCTCATCCAGTCTAGGGTAGTTGCTTGGTATTCAAGTGGAATCCAAAGAAGTTCTATAAAAATAATAATGATCGGCTTCCCTAGTGGCGCAGTGGTTGAGCGTCCGTCTGCCAATGCAGGAGGCACGGGTTCGTGCCCCGGTCTGGGAAGATCCCCACATGCCGCGGAGTGGCTAGGCCCGTGAGCCATGGCCACTGAGCCTGCGCGTCTGGAGCCTGTGCCCCGCAATGGGAGAGGCCACAACAGTGAGAGGCCCGCGTGCTGCCAAAAAAAAAAAAATAATAATGATCATAATTAAAGAAGAAACACTGTATTTATAAATTAACTTTGTTCCTGCTTTGAATTTAGGTAATATCAATGACCTAGGATTAGTACAAAAGCAAAATTAGATAAAAAGTATACCTTTATTTTAAAGAGTGGACCACAATGGGGGGAAATGCTGAAATATCACCAACCTAAAAGTGTGTTTACTGCTGAGCTATGTATGTGAACAGATGAAATGAGTGGTGTGATGCAGGAAATCCGTACAGATAAGGTCAGACAAACTATAAGTTGGGGTGAGGATCAATTCCATAATTTAGTTAAGAAGAAGTAGTTTTATTCTCTAAGATTAAATATTTTTAACTAGAAGAGAATTATTAAGGTGAGCTGACACTTCAGATCAAGTTTTCTTCTCCTAAACTGCATACCTAAAATATACAAACTATCGCGATCCACATGTCATTAAAAACATGTATAGCTTCTCATCATGGGCTTCCAAAGTAGAAGAGTAATAGAATTGAGTTAAAACCCAGAATGGGCAACAATTTAATCTAGGATCGTGTTGTCATCCATCTGGAAACCCTGGTTTGGGGTCACTGTCTACTTTAACAGTACTGTGTGGTTGGGACTTTAACTGAACATTTAACCAAAGAATTAATATAAAACATTAACATATGTTAAACTTTAACATTTAACATATGTTAAATTAAAAAAATTTTTTTTTAAAGAATAGAGGTTCGGGGATAATATGCTTGCTTTGAAGATCTGTATAAAAATAGTTTGGAATGAAATATTCAAGAAACAGGATTTAGGGACTTCCCTGCTGGTCCAGTGGTTAAGATTCCGTGCTTCCAATGCAGGGGGCACAGGTTCGATCCCTGGTTTGGGAACTAAGATCTCACATGCTGCATGGTGTGGCCAAAAATTAAAAAAACAAACAAACAAAAAAAAAACACGACTTACCTGGCATGTATTCAAGAACTTACAGGCCTTACTTCATTAAGACTCACAGACATACAAAATGGAAATTATACATCATTTGATTGGATTTTTAAATTAAAATGTGGCTTTTTAAAGCCACTGAGGAAATCAGTTTAATACCAAATTGTTTGATTTTATTAGATTATTATTAGAATACTAAAGTGTGCAAAATGGGTTGAGATTCAGATTTCATTCTATGAAAATGGAGGTTGCCCCCCAGTTAAACATCACTGGAGAATCAGTCTGAGGACTTTAGTCCTTAGGTGTGATAACTGAAAGTCAGAAGTACTTCAATTATTTTTTCCTACTCCTCGTTCTGTTTGAATATTCACTTGGTGTAATTGTCCTGTTATTACACTGCCAAAATATATTTATTAGTAAATAATTATTTAAGCCAACTTTGCCATTAGTATCAATACATGGAAGTTTTCAATTATATGATAGATGATGTGCTAGGTACCTTTAAATAAAAGTGCTGGGCCAGGGGCTTCCCTGGTGGTCCAGTGGTTAAGACTCCATACTTCCACTGCAGGGGGCATGGGTTTGACCCCTGGTCAGGGAACTAAGATCTGACATGCCACATGGCTTGGCCAAAAAAAAAAGCTGGGGCAGACCCAACTCAGTCTCTCCCCCACCCCTTAGCATTAAAAATTAATAAATTTTAATTCAGGAAGCACAGGTTACATGGTGAAATTTTTGTTTTAGATAATTTCCATTAGAAATGGTAAGCTATTGAAAATAATACAGGTAACCTTTAATAAAAAGTAAGCTAAGTTTAATATAATGAAAAAGCAGGTGGTTATGAAATACCGTGTGAATGTTTGGCAGAACTTTCTATGTTCCTTACTCACTCAACACAATTTGTAAAGAAATAACCTCTCTACAAGGAGGAGAAGCCTAACAGCAGGGAAAGAGCCCATTAAGTCTTCAGTGCACAGGGTATTTTGTGAATAACTGAGTTGGTTAGCATGGATTTCAGGTATTTTTCAGGACTGATGTCTATGACAAATGATCTAATTAACTAAATTATCTAGACATTAATTTGAAAGATGCTTTTAAATACACTATCATAAACTTCATTGTTCACAAGTGGACTTTGTGTGGGGAGCTAATTAAGTCACTTTTCAATTTTTCAATATTTTTTAAAAATCACAGGAAACAGATACAATGAACCAGTGATTATCTCTACTGCTGATTACAAGAAAGGTGATAGTTGTACCAAAAATCATTACTTTTTTAAAATTAAGGGATACAGTAAAATTCACCCTCTTTAGGGTACAATTCTGAGTTTTGACAATGCATACAGTTATATAACCACCACAACAATGCAGATAAGAAACAGTCCCATTACCTTTGAAAATTCTGTCATACCCTTTTGCAATCAGTCAGTTCTTCCAGCCCCCTGCAACCTGGGATCTATTTTGTGTCCCTGTGTGCTTGCCTTTTCCAGAATGTCATATGGATTCTTACATATATAGCCTTTTACATTGGCTTCCTTCTAATACACATGCAAGTGTCCTTAGTTCATTTCTTGAGTGTTATGCCATTGTATGGATTTACCACAGTTTGCTTATCCATTCACTGGTTGAAAGTCATTTGGGTATTTTCTAGCTTTTGATAACTATGAATAAAGCCTCTCTAAACATTCATGTACAGCTTTCTGTGTGAGTGTAAGTATTCACTTCACTTGGGTAAGTACTTAGGAGTGTCATTGCTGGGTCATATGGAAGTACTTGTTTAACTTTATAAGAAAGTGCCATGGGGCTTCCCTGGTGGCGCAGTGGTTGAGAGTCTGCCTGCTGATGCAGGGGGACACAGGTTCATGCCCTGGTCCGGGAAGATCCCACATGCCGCAGAGTGGCTGGGCCCGTGAGCCATGGCTGCTGGGCCTGCGCGTCCAGAGCCTGTGCTCTGCAACGGGAGAGGCCACAACAGTGAGAGGCCCATGTACCGCAAAAAAAAAAAAAAAAGAAAGAAAATGCCATGGCTCCTATTGGGTAGCTTAAATTTAGTCACAAGTTTGTGGTACATTCCAAATATAATTTCAGATTATCCACAGTGAACAATGAGAGTCAATGATATTTTGTTTCTCACCTTAATTATCGCTTCCTAGCTGCAAATCATATTTTGGTTTTCACTATATAGATTCAAGTGTGGATTCCATTATATCTTAATTTATTGTGCAAAAGAGAATTGAATTTCTTTTTTGCAGTACGCGGGCCTCTCACTGTTGTGGCCTCTCCCGTTGCGGAGCACAGGCTCCAGACGCGCAGGCTCAGCGACCATGGCTCACGGGCCCAGCCGCTCCGCGGCATATGGGATCTTCCCAGACCGGGGCAGGAACCTGTGTCCCCTGCATCAGCAGGCAGACTCTCAACCACTGTGCGACCAGGAAAGCCTGAGAATTGAATTTCTTAAAGATTATCATTTTACTTGTGTTACTGGCCAAGATTTTTAAAATCTTAAACCTAGTTTTCTCTTGTACAAAATGGTAATTATTATTCCTATCTTACTTGTATTATTTATTCCTTTTGCAGGAAAGGGTTCTCTTCTGTAATATAGTGATAAATTATTACCTCACAGTGAGGATTTAAAGAAATGCTGCATGGAAAGTGCTTACCAGAGAACCTGGCACAAAGTAATGTTAGCTATAAAAAAAAAAGAGGGGGGACGTCCCTTGGTGCGGGAGCTCTTCTTGCCCTGCCCTAGATGGTGCCCCTGGGGCATCCAGGGCATCCCTCAGGTGCCTGAGGCTGAGCAGTGGCATTTCCTGTTCCCAGCAAGCCCCTCAGATCCCCACTGTGGTGGTACGTCCAGTGAGCAGCTTTCTTAGGGTTCAAGATGCCATGTGGCTGACATGGTCTTGGTGCTCCAGCTGGGTGTCAGGCCTGAGCCTCAGGTAGGAGAGCCAAGTTCAGGACATTGGACCACCAGAGACCTCGTGGCCCCACGTAATAACAATTGGCGAGAGCTCTCGCAGAAATCTCCATCTCAGCGCTAAGACCCAGCACCACTCAATGACCAGCAAGCTCCAGTGCTGGACAGCCCATGCCAAACAACTAGCAAGACAGGAACACAGCCCCACCCATTAGCAGAGAGGCTGCCTAAAATCATACTAAGTTCCAGGTACCCCAAAACACACCACAGGACACGATCCTGCCCACCAGAAAGAAAAGATCCAGCCTTATCCACCAGAACACAGGTACCAGTCCCCTTCCCCAGGAAGCCTACACAACCCAGTGTACCAACCTTATCCGCTGGGGGCAGACAGCAAAAGAAACGGAAACTACGAACCTGCGGCCTGTGAAAACAAGACCCCAAACACAGTAAGTTAAGCAAAATGAGAAGACAGAGAAATATGCAGCAGATGAAGGAACAAGGTAAAAACTCACCAGACCAAACAAATGAAGAGGAAATAGTCTGGGATTCCCTGGTGGCACAGTGGCTGAGAGTCTGCCTGCCGATGCAGGGGACACGGGTTCGTGCCCCGGACTGGGAAGATCCCACATGCCGTGGAGCGGCTGGGCCCGTGAGCCATGGCTGCTGAGCCTGTGCCTCTGGAGCCTGTGCTCCGCAATGAGAGAGGCCACAACAGAGAGGCCCGCGTACCGCTAAAAAAAAAAAAAAA
>RJWK010034544.1:0-12250 GCA_004363435.1 Platanista minor | reverse complement strand
ACAATGATGAACAACACAATAAATGAAATTTAAAACTCTCTAGAAGGAATCAATAGCAGAATAACTGAGGCAGAAGAACAGATAAGTGACCTGGAAGATAAAATAGTGCAAATAACTACTGCAGAGCAGAATAAAGAAAAAAGAATGAAAAGAATTGAGGACAGTTTCAGAGACCTCTGGGACAACATTAAATGCACCAACGTTCGAATTATAGGGGTGCCAGAAGAAGAAGAGAAAAAGAAAGGGACTGAGAAAATATTTGAAGACATTATAGTTGAAAACTTACCTCATATGGGAAAGGAAATAGTGAAGTCCAGGAAGTGCAGAGAGTCCCATACAGGATAAATCCAAGGAGAAACATGCCAAGACACATATTAATCAAACTATCAAAAATTAAAAACAAAGAAAAGGGCTCCCCTGGTGGCGCAGTGATTGAGAGTCCGTCTGCCGATGCAGGGGACACGGGTTCGTGCCCCAGTCCGGGAAGATCCCACATGCTGCGGAGTGGCTGGGCCTGTGAGCAAGGGCCGCTGAGCCTGCACGTCTGGAGCCTGTGCTCTGCAACGGGAGAGGCCACAGCAGTGAGAGGGCCGCGTACCGCAAAAACAAACAAACAAAGAAAAAATATTAAAAGCAGCCAGGGAAAAGCAACAAATAACATACAAGGGAATCCCTATAAAGTTAACAGCTGATCTTTCAGCAGAAACTCTGCAAGCCACATGGGAGTGGCAGGACATATTTAAAGAAACGAAAGGGAAAAACCTACAACCAAGATTACTCTACCCAGCAAGGATCTCATTCAGATTCGACGGAGAAATTAAAACCTTTACAGACAAGCAAAAGCTAAGAGAATTCAGCACCACCAAACCAGCTTTTTACAACAAATGCTAAAGGAACTTCTCTAGGCAGGAAACACAAGAGAAGGAAAAGACCTACAATAACAAACCCAAAACAATTAAGAAAATGGGAATAGGAACATATACATCGATAATTACCTAAATGTAAATGGATTAAATGCTCCAACTGAAAGACATAGACTGGCTAAATGGATACAAAAACAAGACCTATATATATGCTGTCTACAAGAGACCCACTTCAGACGTAGGGACACATACAGACTGAAAGTGAGGGGATAGAAAAAGATATTCCGTGCAAATGGAAATCAAAAGAAAGCTGGAGTAGCAGTTCTCATATCAGACAAAATAGACTTTAAAGACTATTACAAGAGACAAAGAAGGACACTACATAATGATCAAGGGATCAATCCAAGAAGAAGATATGACAATTGTAAATATTTATGCATACAACACAGGAGCACCTCAATACATAAGGCAAATTGCTAATAGCCATAAAAGAGGAAATCGACAGTAACACAATAATAATATTGGATTTAACACCCCAATTTCACCGGTGCACAGATCTTCCAAAATGAAAATAATTAAGGAAACACAAGCTTTAAATGATACATTAAACAAGATGAACTTAATTGATGTTCATAGGACAGTCCATCCAAAAGCAAGAAAATACACTTTCCTCTCAAGTGCTCATGAAACATTCTCCAGGATAGATCATATCTTGGGTCACAAATGAAGCCTTGGTAAATTTAAGAAAATTGAAAATCGTATCAAGTATCTTTTCTGACCACAATGCTATGAGACTAGATATCAATTACAGGAAGAAAATTTCTTGTAAAAAAATTCAAACACATGGAGGCTAAATACTATGCTACTATGTAACCAAGAGATCACTGAAGAAATAAAAGAGGAAATCAAAAAATACCTAGAAACAAATGACAGTGAAAACACGACGGCCGGAAACCTATGGGATGCAGCAAAAGCAGTTCTAAGACGGAAGTTTACAGCAATACAAGTCTACCTCAAGAAGCAAGAAGAATCTCAAATAAACAACCTAACCTTACGCCTAAAGCAATTAGAGAAAGAAGAACGAAAAACTCCCAAAGTTAGCAGAAGGAAAGAAATCATAAAGATCAGATCCGAAATAAATGAAAAAGCAATGAAGGAAACGATAGCAAAGATCAATAAAACTAAAAGCTGCTTCTTTGAGAAGATAAACAAAAATGATAAAGCATTAGCCACACTCAAAAAAAAAAAAGGGAGAAGACTCAAATCAACAGAATTAGAAATGAAAAAGGAGAAGTAACAACTGACACTGTAGAAATACAGAGGATCATGAGAGATTACTACAAGCAACTATGTGACAATAAAATGGACAACCTGGAAGAAATGGACAAATTCTTAGAAAAGTACAACCTTCCAAGACTGAACCAGGAAGAAATAGAAAATATAAACAGACCCATCACAAGCACTGAAATTGAAACTGTGATGAAAAATCTTCCAACAAACAAAAGCCCAGGACCACATGGCTTCACAGGCTAATTCTATCAAACTTTTAGCGAAGAGCTAACACCTATCCTTCTCAAACTTTTCCAAAATATAACAGAGGGAGGAACACTCCCAAACTCATTCTATGAGGCCACCATCACCCTGATATCAAAACCAGACAAAGATGTTACAAAAAAAAGAAAACTACAGGCCCATATCACTGATGAACATAGATGCAATAATCCTCAACAAAATACTAGCAAACAGAATCCAACAGCACATTAAAAGGATCATGTGGGGTTTATCGCAGGAATGCAAGGATTCTTCAGTATACACAAACCAATTGATGTGATACACTACATTAACAAATTGAAGGATAAAAACCATATGCAGAAAAAGCTTTTTACACTCATTTATGATAAAAACCCTCCAGAAACTAGGCATAGAGGGAACTTACCTCAACATAATAAAGGCCATGTATGACAAACCCACAGCTAACATCATTCTCAATGGTGAATAAATGAAACCATTTCCACTAAGATCAGGAACAAGACAAAGTTGCCCATTGTCACCACTATTATGCAACATATTTTTGGAAGTTTTAGCCACAGAGAAGAAAAAGAAATAAAAGGAATCCAAATTGGAAAAGAAGAAAAACTGTCACTGTTTGCAGATGACATGATACTATATAGAGAGAATCCTAAAGATGCTACCAGAAAACTACTGGAACTAATCAATGAATTTGGTAAAGTAGCAGGATACAACATTAATGCACAGAAATCTCTTGCATTCCTATACACTAATGATGAAAAATCTGAAAGAGAAATTAAGGAAACACTCCCATTTACCATTGCAACAAAAAGAATAAAATGCCTAGGAATAAACCTACCTAAGGAGACAAAAGACCTGTATGCAGAAAACTGTAAGACGCTGATGAAAGAAATTAAAGCTGATACAAACAGATGGAGAGATATACCATGTTCTTCGATTGGAATAATAAACATTGTGAAAATGACTATACTACCCAAAGCAATCTACCGATTCATTGCAATCCCTATCAAACTACCAATGTAATTTTTCACAGAACCAGAACAAAAAATTTCACAATTTATATGGAAACATAATAGACCCCAAATAGCCATAGCAATCTTGAGAACGAAAAACAGAGCTGGAGGAATCAGGCTCCCTGACTTTAGACTATACTACAAAGCTACAGTAATCAAGACAGTTTGGTACTGGCACCAAAACAGAAATATGGATCAGTGTAACAGGGTAGAAACCCCAGAGATAAACCCACACACATATGGTCACCTTATCTTTGATAAAGAAGGCAAGAATATACAGTGGAGAAGAGACAGTCTCTTCAATAAGTGGTGCTGGCACGACTGGACAGCTACATGTTAAAGAATGAAATTAGAACACTCCCTAACACTGTATACAAAAATAAACTCAAAATGGATTAAAGACCTAAATATAAGGCCAGACACTATAAAACTCTTAGAGGAAAACATAGGCAAAACACTCTACGACATGAATCACAGCAAGATCCTTTTTCAGCCACCTCATAGAGAAATAAAAATAAAAACAAAAACAAACAAATGGGTCCTAATGAAACTTAAAAGCTTTTGCACAGCAAAGGCAACCATAAGCAAGGCGAAAAGACAGCCCTCAGAATGGCAGAAAATATTTGCCAACAAAGCAACTGACAAAGGATTAATCTCCAAAATATACAAGCAGCTCATGCAGCTCAATGTCAAAAGAATGAAAAACCCAATCCAAAAATGGGCAGAAGACCTACATAGACATTTCTCCAAAGAAGATACACAGATTGCCAACAAACACATGAAAGGATGTTCAACATAACTAATCATTAGAGAAATGAAAATCAAAACTACAGTGAGGTATGACATCACACTGGTCAGAATGGCCATCATCAAAAAATCAACAAACAATAAATGCTGGAGACTATGATGGCGGGGGATGTGGGCGGTCGCAGCTGCCCGGATTCGTAGCTGCTGCTTCACCCAGAGCTGCTGTCCCAGGAGTTC
This sequence comes from Platanista minor, assembly GCA_004363435.1. Lineage (NCBI taxonomy): Eukaryota > Metazoa > Chordata > Mammalia > Artiodactyla > Platanistidae > Platanista > Platanista minor. The sequence continues at coordinate 7,860 of RJWK010034544.1, read as the reverse complement.
CCTCTCCTCACCCTGGAGCAGAAGAACATAATTGTTGAAAATGACATGAGAGTAAACAAAGACAGTCTTACTGATCTTTATGATCAGCATGCAATACCACTGCCTCAGAGAGATTTGCCAAAGAATAGGTGGGGGAAGGTGATGGAAAAGAAAAGAGAACAACATGAGATAAAAAATGAGACGGGGCTTCCCTGGTGGCACAGTGGTTGGGAGTCCGCCTGCCGGTGCAGGGGACACGGGTTCGTGCCCCGGTACGGGAAGATCCCACATGCCGTGCGTGGAGCGGCTGGGCCCGTGAGCCATGGCTGCTGAGCCTGTGTGTCTGGAGCCTGTGCTACGCAACGGGAGAGGCCACAACAGTGAGAGGTCAGCGTAACGCAAAAAAAAAAAAAAAAAAAAAATGAGACCAAGAGGAGTAGCACTGCAGACGGGTTTCAGAAAAGACCCCTCATCATGTTTGATGGGAGCTCAACAAGTACAAACACAAAAGTGAAGAAGGCTGAGATCGGAGACAATGACCAACTCAAGTCCTGGCCTCAGGCCAGCACTCCCAGTAATGCCTTTCGAAGATTGTCAGATTCCTCTTTAGGTGTTTCACCCCTAATTTTGTCTTCCAATTTGCCTATGAACAATAGAATGGAACACAATAATAATGACACTAAACAGGACCATGACTTAATGCATGGGAAGGGTCCTTCTGGCCCCGTGAAGTTTCCACCTTTGTTGCCTGTAGGAACTACCCTGGTGAAGTTAAAGCACGCCACTCCCAAGGAGGAGGCCGAAGCCGAGGCCGGTAATAACCTGAAGCCCCCAGAAGCAAAGAGGAAGATACAGCATGTTACATGGCCATGAAGGAAAGTTTCCAAAAATGTAAATATAACTGTAACTGTAGTTTTTCAAAGAAGTTCACATTTACTGACAGTATTTACAGAGATCCTGATTATTGTGGAATTTTCTTAAGAGGTTTAAATAAGGTTCAAAAAAATAAAGCCCTTTCCTTTCCTTTTTCCCTCCTTTTCCTTCCTTTGGGGGGAAGAAATCTTGCCTTTCATGCTCCAATTAGGAAAGAATTTCTTTTTAAACAAATGGTTTAGTATAAGTCATTTATATTGGCCCTACTCAAATAATTAGCTGCAAGTCTGGTAGAAAGCATTGGATGAATTTTAGGAATTATTTGCATTAGTCTCTTTTGGTCTTTGGGGAAATTTGAGGTGTTTTAAACTCGGATATTTTAGAAGTTCACAATTTTCATTTCTTTTCCCAAGCGAAAGAAAATAACAGTTCATCGCAATATTCTAGTGAATTCTGCCGAACTCGTCCTCAAGGTTCCCCATGGAAAGCATATTAGTAGTGCTGCCAATAAACTGTTCAGAGAATACAGATAAAATTGCTGTTCTTTAAAAAAAAAAAAAAATGCTGGAGAGGGTGTGGAGAAAAGGGAACCCTCTTGCACTGTTGGTGGGAATGTAAATTGATACCGTCACTATGGTGAACAGTATGGAGGTTCCTTAAAATACTAAAAATAGAATTACCATATGACACAGCAATCTCACTACTGGGCATATACCCTGAGAAAACCATCATTCAAAAAGAGACATGTACCACAGTGTTCATTGCAGCACTATTTACAATAGCCAGGATATGGAAGCAGCCTAAGTATCCATCGACAGATGAATGGATAAAGAAGATGTGGCCCATATATATAATGGAATATTACTCAGGCATCAAAAGAAACAAAACTGAGTTATTTGTATTGAGGTGGATGGACCTAGAGTCTGTCATACAGAGTGAAGTAAGTCAGAAAGAGAAAAACAAATACAATATGCTAACACACATATATGGAATCTTAAAAAAAAAAAGTGGTTCTGAACAACCTAGGGGCAGGACAGGAGTAAAGACACAGATGTAGAGAATGGACTTGAGGACACTGGGACAAAATGAGAGAGTGGCATGGACCTATATACACTACCAAATGTAAAATAGATAGCTAGTGAGAAGCAGCCTCATAGCACAGGGAGATCAGCTGGGTGCTTTGTGACCACCTAGAGGGGTGGGATAGGGAGGGTGGGAGGGAGATGCAAGAGGGAGGGGATATGGAGATATATGTTTTCGTATAGCTGATTCACTTTGTTATACAGCAGCAACTAAGACAACAATGTTAAGCAATTATACTCTAATAAAGATGTTAAAAAAAAAAAGAGAAGGTATTTCTGTGGAAACCTAACCTGAAATTATAATTTAAACATTGCTATCAAAATTCAGGAAGCACAGAATTGGTGCATTTTTATGACAGGGAAGCATTCTAATTTTTATGGTACTGAAATTTGCCAAGGCTAAGTGGTCTTTGGAATCAAATTTAAATAGTTTTCCTGTCACAGTGAATTTTAAACACCAATGGAGTTCCTGACGGACATAAAGGACAATTCAGGTTTCTTCTCTTTCTTTGACTCCTTTTCTACATGTTCTAATTGTCTATTCTTTTTAGATTAAAACCTATAAATGCCTAGTATGCAAATTTATTTTATTAAGAATTAAGTTGATAAGTCTATTTCCTGATAATGCAGATGGATGTTACTGTGTCTTATCTGAATGTATAATACATAGTCACTCATACTGTATCTTGAGTGTTGCCCCCCTTCCCTGACATTAAGCAATTCCTAAGCAGGTGCAGTTGAGCCAGAGCTTTAGGCCACCAGTGAGTGTCATCTCTGCCCCAGTGGTTCTCCATGTATGGTCCCTGAAGTGCAGTCCCAGACCAACAGTGTCATCGTCACCTGGGAGCTTGTTAGAAGTGCAGATTCTGGGGTTATACCACAGATCGGTTGAATTCAACTCCTGGGTGGGACCAGGCAGTGTGTGTTTTAAAATGCCATCCAGGTGATCTGGTATGTGAGAACCACTGCATCTGGACACACTGAGGAGGGGTTTGGAGAGGCTACTTTCAACTGTGAGCATGATGTCTATAGCCCATTACTTCATTGTGATTGTAAACAATGCTCTGAAATAACATAAAACTTGACTTCCTTAGGAAATTTATGAGTGGTATTTATTCACTCTGCACTAAGATCAGTGAACTATGCTAAAATGGAAAGTATTAAGTGGCACAAAAAACATTTGAGATAATTTAAAATGACGTTTTAACATCTTAAGCCTGTGAATCCTGAATCTGTAGCCTCTTTGGTCCAGAGCATGGACCCAGTTCAAGTGGAAACAAACTGTTTTCATGTTGGCTTTTTTAGAGCATTACTAATCGTTAAGGAATTAGTCAGTTTATAAACTGTCCTATTCCCAAATGTATTTCTAGTGCATTTGTTGCTTCCATGGGCCTCCGTTGTTGTTTATTTTCTCTCCATCCTCATAAAGTTGGTCTCATGAAAAGCACTGCAGCAGCCCTCCTCTGGGGAGGTGTGGCATATTATGCATGAGGTTGTCTTTGAGCAGTTAAGTTCTAAGAAAGTCCTGAAGTAAGCAGTGCACCATCAGAGCTCCCCGCTAACCTGTGGGTCTCTAAGCTGTGAGAGGCTTTAGAGCCAGGAGTGAGATTTTATCACATGAACTTTTAAAGAGTAAAGCCAAATATTTTCTTATCAAACCAAAGTAGACTAATTATCAGTATGTGTGAAATCATGTCCACTGATCAAGGTAAGTAGTTTCATTTTCTGGTGTATCTTTCTCGTTTTTGTTTTGTTTTTTTCACCCGGTTTCTGTGGGTCAATTTATAACAGCATGCTGAGGGACATGAAAGTTGCAGAGTTTGGTTTTAAGTTAAGAATAAGGTTCGCGTTATTTTTCAACGTTAATGTTAAAATATGTACTGTATTCATAGTTTCTGCCTCTTCCAGGAGGCTGTTTCTGGGTTTAGCTAAATACAAATTTAATAGTTCTGTTTCTCTGACTCATTCTTACTAACATTAGAAGTTTGAAAAGTTAGTCACTGACGGGAGAATACAGACAAAGAAAGCAAAAGTTTTTTCCTCCATTTCTGGTGTGAACAAAGCTAAGAAATGTTTACCACTAATCCTTTTCTAGTACTACTGCATGGAATACTGTTCTGTTCAAGCAAACACACACACACATCCCCACCATCCCCGTCTTCTTGTTTCAGCAAAGTTCAGAAGAGTGAGTATTACTTGTTTTTCAATATAAGATAACATCGTAGAGACAGGCATGGATTTTTTTGTTGTTGTTGTTAGTGGTATTAAGACACCGTTTTTTTCCTCCAATATTCTAGAGAGTGTATTAATGAGAAGATTCTTCCAAAGAGGCATGAAATACTGTGTGGTACAAATGTAATCATGTGACAGGAAATTCCTGCTAAAAATATTTTTTTAAACTGTAATGGGTTCATTTTGTGATGCTATTTTCCCATTGTTTGTGCATGGATATTAACCTTCCTGAGGAATGTCTACCCTGCTGTCTACACTGTTAATTAAATAAAATGAACTGAACCTTAGAACAGGCAAGTCTTCATAGTTACCAAGATTCTCTTCCTTGTGGTGTCACTGTTTCCTTCTTTTCGCCTGGGGGGCAGCAGTGGCGGGGGGACGGGAGTTGCACTGAGCTTGGAAGCCCAGGGGCGGGGCCAGTCAGTACTGCAGCTGGGAAGCTGAGGCTCCCTCCTGCAGCTAGGCAGCCTTGACTGGCTCTGTTCCCAGGTTCCAGTAGTTGCTAGAGATTGAGTAGCCCAGCCCATGTCTGCCTTGGCTCCCTCCATTATCCAGGAAGAAGCCTCAGTTCCTTTGCAGGGGTTCTAAGTTCAAGGTTTGTGTGATCTCCCCAAGGTTTGTGTGTTGTGTGGTTTACCATCACACTCTAAATATGAAACTTTTAAAAAAATCTGCAAAAGGGATGAACTCACTCTCCGTTAGTGAGTTCTCTCTTTCCCTAGAACAACTTCTGTCCCTTCTCATTCCACCTTTAAATAGTTAGGGATAATTGGAGAGAAGTAGTATTCCTTCCTAAAAGGCAGCCTCAAATGGAGAGAGAAGTGCTACTCGAATTTTCTGCTCTAATGGACAACTCCCTATAGTGAGTGGCCACTACAATAATGTAGGCTTAAGAAGTTCCTTTTACGGTTTTTAAACTGAAAAGACAGTAATGTAGCACTTCCTGCCCACAATACTGGGTTATTTTATTGCTATTAAGTTATCCAAGAAAATTTGTAAATATGTGCATTTAGTGTACATGTTATTTGTAAACATTTTATCTTTGTTTATGACTTGAAGAAATTTTCCTTTTTAAAACTTATGCTCGTAGACAAACTCACATAAAAATTGAAGAGAAAAATGGAATGTGAGGAATGACTCAGTGGGAAGTATTCTTCAGTCTTTGCAGGGATGATAACATGGTCTTCATTTGATATTCATCCAAACTATAGGTAAATTAAATTGTAATTCAAGATTAAGATTTAAACTTGAACAGTTTTCCTTAGACACTGGAATATACCATTCATTCAAAAAATAAAAAGGCCTTTTCCTAGTTGCTTATAGGCTTATCCATCCCTACCACCTTTCTGATCTACCCTCTGGTAGTCATCTTTACTCTCTGTGCTATTTCTTATATATAAAATAGGAAGCTAATTTTTATTGGTCTGAAATATATTTTTAAAGGTCTTCACCCTCATTTAAATATGTTCTCAAACTTATTTCCTCTCACAGTCCCTGTTAAGCCCTGTTTAGATCAGATCCTTCTAAGGGTTTTTCCTCTGCTAATTGACCCAGGGTCTGTAGCTGGTCGGTCATATATTGAAGCAGACGAAAGGAAAGTGCCTCTGAGAAGAAAAATAATGTAAGTCATGGAAGATGGTCATTCTACATGATGGTTATATTAAAACTTGGCCTGGAGAAAACCTCTCTTTCTCCTCTTAAAAAAAACACTAAGCCATTGTAGCCTGGTCGTCTCCATGTCATAATATAGCAACAGTTACTTCTTATGCTCCATTACCAGTCTGCCAATGCAATCTGTCAATCAGTCCTGCTTTGAAAGATATCAAACTGACCATGTCTTAATGCCTCCATTGCTACTACCCTGGTTCAGTTCATACTCAACTTTTCCTTGGATTATTCCAGTACCTTGCTATCCACCTTTGACCTCTTGAAGTGTGTTCTCCACCCAGCAGCCTGAGTGCTCCTTTAAAAATGGAAAACTGAAATTGTCTCTCCTCTGTTCAGAACCTTTCAGTGGATTCCCATCTCTATCAGAGGAAAAGCCTGTGTCCTCTCAGCGACGTGCAAGGCCCTGCCTGTCCTGATGCCAGCTTCTACCCTGTTAACTCTCTGACCTCAATGTGTTCCCTGCTCATTCTGATCTGTCCATGAAGTCTGAGAGGCCAAGTTGATCCCAATTATAAGGAACTGAGACAAAGTTCTGGGGGTGGGCTGGGTATGGGTAATGAAAATGCAGCCTGTGGAGGGCTCCATAATTGGTTTTGTATTATGGGGTTCTGTTGAGAGAGGAAGTAGATGGGAGACGTTTCGGAGTGGGAGACTAAGAAATTTGGGGAATAGTTTGCATGGAGAAAATTGTGGCAAGATGAAGAGAAAGTATTTAAGATATTTTGTTCTGGTCTAAGGGTATACTCCCTTTTTTGTTTTTCTTTTTTTTCCCCTCCTGTGTTTAAGACATTTAATTATTTGAAACTCTCCTGTTATGAAGATGATAGGAAAAGAAAGGACGCAGAATAAAATGTAACAATCTAGAAATGTTTCCTCTTTAACAGTTCTTGTAAAACTTGATTTGAAAGGGTAGGAAACCAGTAAAAGCAGTGACTGCATGACAGATGTCATAATATAGGTACAAAATGCGTGTTTGGAGAACAGAAAAAGAGGAGCAAATGACTGTTTATTTGACTCAAGGAAATTTCCTCAAAAAGGTGACATTGGAACTAGATTAATGTGTTTAAAGATACCCTATTGAGCTGAGGGAACCAACATATGCAAAAACATACAGGCATGAAAAGAGTGTAATGTGTTACAGGAACCGTAAAGATCAGAATGTGGCTAGAGCATTAGGGGTGCATGGCTGTGAGAAGATAGATGTGAAGCAATTACAAGCTTATGTCTGATGGTAAACGGTCCTGTATGGAAATTAGAGTTTTTCCTATGGATCTTGCAGTCCCATTAAAGGATTTTAAGCAAGGGAGTAATAAAATTGTTTTCATCATTCAGTGAATAAAACAAACTTTTTCATTGTAGGCGCAGTCATGTTAGACATAACTAAACATGAGTTATGTAATGCAGTTTTAAAATTCAGAATTAGAAAAATGGTTATATTTCATAAATTGGATTATTTTTCTTCCTAATTTCCTTCCTCTGTCAGCCAAAAAATATATATAGGAAATAAATGATAAGCCAGATCAGTATTTGCTTTTTAAGTTTTGCATGACTTGAAACAATCCCCTACACTGTTACAAGCTAAACACAAATGCTATTGTGCTCCTGGTCTAGAAATGTAGCCAGGGGAAAAATATGAGGCCTGCTGGTCTGATTACCCAGCAACGAGTAAGGAAAGCAAATATCTATGTAAGCTGTTAAATATTAAATTTTAGTAAAATGAGATTTATATTAATGTTTGTCTTAAAAGAGTATCAAAATAAAAAGGAGAGTTGTGATAGATTAGAGATTGTCACCAAGCCCTTTTTCTAAAACTACCTACCTTGTCAGATTTTTTAAAAACTACCATTAATAAAGGTCTGCATCTACCTGTGACCTGTGCTTAAGCAATGATACTAGAGCAGTAAAAATTTCTCTAATTTATGAGGAACTTAAGTAACTTTCTCATGGTCACAAAGTAAATAAATAATCATGTCAAAATTTTGACCTTTCAACCTCTAGTTTTCCTAATCCACCCTGTTTTCTTCTG
>RJWK010034543.1:0-22616 GCA_004363435.1 Platanista minor | reverse complement strand
ATGTTAATTTGTGTCATATTTTAGATTCCACATATAGGTGATATCATATGGTATTTTTCTCTTTCTAACTTACTTTGTTTAATGTGACAATCTCTAGGTCCATCCGTGTTGCTGCAAATGGCATTATTTCATTCTGTTTTATGGCTGAGTAATATTCCATTGTGTGTGTGTGTGTGTGTGTGTGTGTGCACGTGTGTGTGTGTGTGTGTGTGTGTGTGTATGCCACATCTTCTTTATCCATTCACCTGTTGATGGACATTTAGGTTGTTTCCATGTCTTGGCTATTGTAAATAGTGCTGTGTAGCTAAAAGAATTTTAATGGCACATTGTTAGTTATGTTTGTGTTGAAAGAAAGAAATATAGGCAGGAATCCAATTCTCTATTCCAATTATTTATTATGAAGTAGAGTATTAGTAGCAACATCTATTTATTGACCATTTGTTATGTGCCAGATACTAGGCTAAGTGATTTACATATATTGTCTCATTGAATCCTTACAACCTTTCAAGTAGGTGTTATTATATCCATTTCATAGATGAGAAAACTGGAGGTAGAGAGGTCAGATAACACAAGAAAGAAGTATGATGCTAAGACTGGGGCCCAGGGCTTCCCTGGTGGCGCGGTGGTTGAGAGTCCGCCTGCCGATGCAGGGGACACGGGTTCGTGCCCCGGTCCGGGAAGATCCCACATGCCGCGGAGCCGCTAGGCCCATGAGCCATGGCCGCTGAGCCTGCGCGTCCGGAGCCTGTGCTCCGCAACGGGAGAGGCCACAACAGTGAGAGGCCCGCGTACCGAAAAAAAAAAAAAAAAAAAAAAAAAAAAAAAAAGACTGGGGCCCAGTACTCTTTATCCCTTCATTACACTTCCTCAGGTGAATGTTGGGCAGTAGGGTAGAAGTAGAGCCTGGGTTAATGTTGGGAGTGAAGCAGGGCTTCCTTTGAAAGACTCAGTTTCTTACCAGTATCTTCTACTTTGAACAAAAATATGCTATTAACCATTCTTAGGCTCAAATTGTTCACTCTAGGGTTACAGTAGGTTTCAAAAAAGTGATGGATCTCAGATGGAATATGTTCAACCTTAACTGGGGAACCTAGCTAAGTTGGAGGTAAGAAGATCTGAAAAAAAAAGACTGTATTTTCAATCCAGTGAATAGAGATGAGGGCTTCAGCATCTCTTACTGCAGTTAGGCTTTAACAGTTGGAGAGTAAGGAGCACTTAATAGGGAAATTCTAGTTTGGATCTACTTTTCTGATTTTGGGTGAATTCTGGTCTGTGAAGTCTGTTTGTCTTAAGTTAAATATGTTGGGAAATGGATGCTCACTGCAGAAGTTGATTATTTCCTTTGAGAAAGTGGTTCTCAAAATGTGATCTTGGAACCAGGAAGAGCAGCATCATCTGAGAACTTATTAGATATGCAAATTCTTGGGCTTCAGTCTGAGAATCAAAGACTCTGGATGTGGAGCCCAGCAGTCTGTTTTAACAAGCCTTCCAGGTGACTTTTGATGTACACTACAGTTTGTGAGCCACTGGTAGAGCTATCCTTGGGACAAGGGTTTATGTGTTCTCTCCTTAGTCTGCTTATAAGGACAGCTGTATTGTGTTAGTGAATTGTCAATAGACAATTTGTAGTGTGTAATTGGGAGATACAGCAGTCCTCAGAAGAGAAAGAGTCTATTCTCTCAATTTCACAGCCCTGCTCTCAAGAAACTTAATAAATCTTCCTCCCAGGACTGAATGAGAAGACAGTTATGTAGTATGACCCTGATATATGCTAAAATTTGAGAATCACTACTGTAAGACTTTAGTTAACTATTCCAGTAGCTGTGATGGTGGTAGATTAGGTTTATAGGTTTGGTACAATTATGAAGTTTACCCAGACAGAACTAACCAAAAACAGAAAAAAATGTAGGAATTTAGGTTCCTTTGCTTACTCTACAAAACCATGAATGTTTCTAAAATTAATGTGTAGATATGGAAAGATACCAGTTACGTGGGGAAAAAAAGCAAATTGCAGAAAATCTGTATCATATGGCTACATTAAAAAAAAAAATCTTGTGTATGTATGTTTGCATATGTATAGGAAAAAGAATTCACAGCAAACCCTTAACAGTGGCTACCTGGGGATAGCTGGGTAGGGTATGGTAGGTACTTTTAAATTTCACTCTATACACATTTCTACTTTTGAATTTGTCACAGTGAATATATATTATTTTTAAAATATATTTTTAAATGGACCCATTTTTTATTAAAAACAATTTTTTTAACATCTTTATTGGAGTATAATTGCTTTACAATGGTGTGTTAGTTTCTGCTTTATAACAAAGTTAATCAGCTATACATATGCATATATCCCCATATCTCCTCACTCTTGCATCTCCCTCCCATGGGCCCATTGTTTAAATTGAAAAATAATACCCATGTGATAATTTAAATAGTGTACAAGTGTAGGCAATGTTAATAAATGTTCTTAAACTTTTAAAGTTAAATATTTTTAAATGCCTATTTCTTTTACAAGTGGCAATAGTTCATATATAGAGTGAGAGCATGCTTCTAAATACCACTATGTTTTATGGAAATATATCTTAAGTTAGAGTGAATAAAGATCTTGTACACAAGAAGGGAAAAAAAGCAGGGTAAACATTTAACACTCATTGTAACAAGTAGGTATAAACCGAGGTATATAATAAGTATGAAATAAAAAGAAATGCTGGGGCTTCCCTGGTGATGCAGTGGTTAAGAATCCACCTGCCAATGCAGGAGACACAGGTTTGAGCCCTGGTCTGGGAAGATCCCACATGCCGCGGAGCAACTAAGCCTGTGCGCCACAGCTACTGAGCCCACGTGCCACAACTACTGAAGCCTGTGCAGCTAGAGCCTGTGTTCCTCAACAAGAGAAGCCACCACAGTGAGAACCCCCGCACAGCAACAAAGACCTGATGTAGCCAAAAATAAATAAATAAATAAATAAATTTATTTAAAAAAAACAAAAACAAAGAAGAAATGCTACCACTACTTAGGCTGGCTTCTTTTTTCACCAGCCTCAACTGCTGTTAAATAAAGCTTGGTGTTTCTGTCCACGTTCAAGGAAACCTTTCACAATTCTCAGCTACAGTGCTTCCAGGCATTGAAAAGTTCTGGCACTCTGTATTTTCACAGCATCCTGACAAGGGCTGGCATTTTTCTTAAGCTAGTATTCTAACAATCCTCAGACTAACAATGATCACATCTCCAAGCTCTGCCCCACTCTCTGTCCTACAGGTGTCAAAAGCTGGCAACTATCTTTTCTATCCTTTCTGGAAACAATTCACTTTTTTAGTGCTGCTAATTAGATTTGGAGTGCAATGGCAGTTCTTTGCCTTCTTTTCTCTAATATTCATGGCAAAAAAAAGGTTTTCTGGTTCTCTCCCATTTGTGTTTATTTTCCTCCTAAATGTCTTGCCTCTAGTCAGAGTAAAACTCCCTGTGGAAACCAAGTTACAAACTCATTCGATTGACTTCCCCTTCTTCTAGATGAATGGCTTATGTCCATAAGAAGAGGGTTCATTATCATAATGTTTCAGGTTTACTATTTCCCAATCTGCTATAGACCCTCACTAGCCCTATGTTTAATGAAGACTGCTTTTAAACCATACTTTGACCTTTCCCCTCAAAATGTTTTAAAAGATATTTAAATATGACAGGCCAGATTTATTTAAAGAGTAAAACAGTTCTCTCCTATGCCACACATATGCTAAATTTGGAAAAAAATCTGGAGAAGATTAAAAGAGGAAGGATGACGTCAATTTACAAAAGCTATCATATATTTTCCTTACTGGGATAGTAAATTTCTATCTTAAATCAACAGCTAACATCATATGCAATGGTAAAACCACAGATATATTCCTATTAAAATCAGAAACAAGATAAAAATAACTACTATCACCATTATGATTTAAATTTTTAATTTCCGAGACTTTTGAAAGTCTTTATTGAATTTGTTACAATATTGCTTCTGTTACATGTTTTGGTTTCTTGGCCGTGAGGCATGTGGATCTTAGCTCCCCAACCAGGGCTCGAACCCACAACCCCTGCATTAGAAGGTGAAGCCCCAACCACCGGACCACCAGAGAAGTCCCTATATTCATGTCTTGATGAAGTGACTCTAATTCCATCCTAAAGAATATATAGTCAAGAATAATAAGTACAGGGCTTCCCTGGTGGCACGGGGGTTGAGAGTTCACCTGCCGATGCAGGGGACACGGGTTCTTGCCCCGGTCCGGGAAGATCCCACATGCTGCGCAGAGCGGCTGGGCCCGTGAGCCATGGCCGCTGAGCCTGCGCATCCGGAGCCAGTGCTCCGCAACGGGAGAGGTCACACAGTGAGAGGCCCGTGTACCGCAAAAAAAAAAAAGAAAAGAAAAATAAGTACAGTTTACCCTTGAACAACACAGGTTTGAACAACTTACAAGCGGATTTTTTTTCAATAGTACACGCTACAGTGCTACACGATCTACAGTTGGTTGAGTATGAGAAGGCCAAACAGTGGATACAGAGGAACACTGGATACAGAGGGCCAAGTATAAATTATACATGAATATTTGACTGTGGGGAGAATGGGTGTCCCTAATGCCCTCTTTGTGCAAGGGTCAATTGTATATTCTGAAAAAGAAGACTAATGAGGAGGAGTTGCTCTAACAAGTAATAGAAACTGGTTCAAAAACTACAATAATTAAAACAGTATGGTACTGATACACAGATATTTAAAAAAACAACAAATAAATGTAACAGACTGTAGAACCCCAAAAGAGTGAAATAAAGCTTAGTATGTTTCACCACAAGTTCAGATATGTGTTATTTTGGACTTGTTTTAACACAGTGATGAAAGGATTTGTGTTGTGGCAGCTGTGCTTTCATGTTGGACTCCTGGATTATTTTGAAAGGAACACTGCCAGAAAGTCAGAGTCCTTGATAGTCTGTAAGCTCTTAGGGGAAGTTAGTGGGCATAGTTTTCATGGTCAAGGATTTCTTCTAATGCTTCCTTCTCCTTCTTTAGTGAATGTATATGCAACAAGGGTTGAATTGCTTATTTTGGCAGGCAGCCTTAAATATTTAGAAGGTTCGCACTACCTCTTGATTTTTTTGTAGGTTTCAGGTTAAAACAGAAGTATTTCACATTCCTACCCTCTGATCTAAGTAATCTTTTAAAGTGTAATTTTAAGATTCTATTTCCTTGGATTAGTTACCCCAATCAGCACAATGTAGCATCATAGTCATCTTTTGGCAGGCTTCATTTTAGAAGCAAGGTACACAAATGGATCCCAATTCCAGATCCTTTGCTTTAATCTACAATGTGTATAGAACCAAATATGTGCCTTTGAAAAAAATTGATTAACAATATATGAAATTATGTCTGTATAAGAAAAGGCAATTATTCCCGACCAATAAGCACTAAATTGAAGAGAAAGCATTTTAAAAAGCCTTACATTATATTTCATTTTGCAAATGAAATGTATCCAGAAATATTTGATGTTGATGCTATCTAAAATTGTATTTGTTTTTTTTCAAAAACATTCTACAGTTGCACTCAAGTTTATAACTATGGATGAATCAGGTCCTTACTTTATGCTGGATAATTTTGTCTGATTTTTCCTATGTAAAGAAAACTATAATTTGGCAACAAATTATCTGCTTATTATTTATTTAATGGAAAAATATTTATTGATTGAATTTGCTAGGTTTTATACAAGATATTATTACATTGTTACAACAAAATAGACACATTCTCTGCCCTCATGAAGTTTTCAGTCTAGGGGAGACAGACAATAGGCATTTAAATGGCCAGATAAATATATAATTACAAATGTTAATAAATTCTATGACAGAAACAGAGTACACAAAGAGAGAAAATAGCTGGAGTTACATACTTTAATTTTGTTATTTAGTTTGAGCATAAGGGAAGCTCTCTCTGAGGAGGCAATATTTAAGCTGAGATCTGAAGAATGAGAAGTACCCAGACATGGAGAAGGTGGGTGGAATAGTGTTCTATGAATAAAGAACATCTCTTTGAAGGTGTAAAGCATGCTGAAGCAACTGAAAGGTCGGTGTGGCTGAAGCTTGGAGGGAGAGCAGGACAGTAGCACGAGGTGAGTTGAGAATGGTAGGCAGGGACCAGAGTGTGTAGGGCTGTATTGTAGAACTTGCATTTTATTGTAAATTCAAAGGAAAGACATTAAAGGTTTTTAGAAGAGTAATATGATCAGATTTACATTTTTTAAGTGATCATTTTGACTTCAGTGTGAACAGTGGATGGAGTTGGGGAAGAATGGATATTGGGAGAAGTTGGCTAATATTGTGAGAAGTATGCCGAAATAACTCAATTAATCCTTGAAAGGCAAAAAATAAAATTGCTCTCAAACTACCATGTTGTGTTGTATTTTACCTACACTACACTCATAGTCATTCTCTTTGAAGACTTTGTGTACATGTTTTTATAGTATTACACAAGTTAATAAACGGTGACAACATGCTTCTTATTTTTGCCTACGAAACATGTTAAACATAATACTCTCCTGAAAGTTGAATTTCTTAACTATCTAACTTCTATTTTGAAGGCTATGTTCACATATTATTAATATTTTGGTTAGGCATATTTGTAAATAAGTACTTTTTTTTTAAACCAATTCATTCTGGATTCAGTTCTGTAGAGCTTATTCAAGGAAAAGATGGATCAAAGAGTTTAGAAGGAATTTCTGTGATTCCCCAACCACAGTAACCAACTCTCTGTTGGTGGATTTTCTCCACCAGCTTCTTTTTGCAATCCAGCTATTTATGTGTTATCAAAACAGTTTGAATGAACAAATGCTTAGGTGACTTCTTATTTCAGTAGAATGAAAAATATAGTCACGAAGAAATATTCACTTTGTTAGAAATTGTTATATTTAATGAGTGTGGGAAGAATTTATGGCATTATAAAACTGTGGTCATAGTTTCTGGAAAATTGCCCCCGGGGACATAGAGAAACCAGTTAACCTGGAATGTCCTGACCATCTACTGGGCTAAGGACATGGCAGTGATCTCTACTCTGCAAATGAGTTGAGGACAAATGGAACTTGGTGGGTATTCCTGAAAAGAGCACAGAGCTCCATCCAAAAAAAAGGAGGTAGATAGTATCTGATAATTTGAAGGAGGTACCACAACTAGACCATTAAGAGAGGAAGTCAAGTTGTTGAAGAGTCCATCTTAAATGAAGAGAAATGAGTCAGAAAACTATAGACAGAGGGATCTCTAAGGAGATCTGTGAAAGAGGTCACTGTAAGGTCAATGACTGACAACATGCAGCTGAAGAAGAAATCTTTGAGACCTAATATGAATTCACTTTCCTTTGAAGAGCACCAAGAACTAGGTAAGGCCTGAGTAAGGTAGGTCTCAAGAGAGTTCGGACATCTGCCAAGTGGAAGTCTAGCACGAGCAAGGGTCAGAGTCGATGAGGGGACTACTGCCCAGAAAGGAATGGGCTATAAGTCCTAAGAGAAACCAAGGATCTTGCTCATCTGACAGTGGTGTCAACTCAAATCTACTCCAGATTAAAAGTCTGAATAGTTTATTCCAGCATACTTGTTTTTCCTAGAGTGAGGTGAAAGAAAGTGAGATTTTTTTTTTGAAATTGCACTAGCCAAACTATGCTGAAGTGGACTTTAAGTAAAAATAACATGTTTGCTCTGAGATATTATTTCTTACTCTATTTCTGATTTTGCTCTATTTTCCTTCAGTTTTCCTTTGATTACAATGAGTCAATCTTATCTGGACTGAATCAAAGTAAAAGGATTTTCCAGGCATCAGGAGTATAGATGGGAAGAGAACTAAGCACCCTGCATGACACGTACAAGTAGCAGAAACCATCCAGAATGAAGTAGTGGAGCTGGGATAGATGAAGATCATAGAATTAACAAAAACTCTCTGACAACTGTGGATGTGAATACCCTCCTGGGTCCTTTGTCATCTTGCTTCAAAACCAAACAGACTTAAAGCAGAAAATCAAGGCTGCTTTAAAAAATGAAAGAAAAGAACCCAGAGCAGAAGGGCCACAAACTTCTCTTGGGCTGCTTAAAAAAAAATCTCAAGAAAAGATAGTTCAGCTTCCAGAGAAAAGTAATTCCTGTGGTTGTGAAATTCCAGACCACAGGCCAAGCAAGTGTCATTCAGAAAGAAGATACGAGAGTAGCGGCAAAGGCAAAATCAGTCAAATCGATTCTGTGTCTTAAGAGATCACTATTATATGGTCATAGCAAGGGAAAAAAATCTCTCTGGATTTGATCTATTGCCACGTTTTATGAACAGAGTCTGAAATGAAACAATGAGATTGTTTTGGTCATTAAGATGCCCTAAGGCAAACCTATTCATTTTTTTCTCTTGAAACAAAGGTACTTAATGCAAGACTCTGGGGTTTGCTGTAAATAAAAACTATAAACTTCACAGCTAGTCACACTTATATTTTTACATGGTTCAGAGCTTAGTATCACCAAATATACAACAAATATTTTGGTAATTTTTTTTCTATGAAGACAATTAAGTTCCTAAAAAGCATCTATTTTATGCATACCCAACAAAGGCAATGTTTCAGTTTGCACGTCATAGATACTTTCTGAAAATGCCACAGAATGTCAGCTTATATGCTAATCAAAAAAAAGCAAGAGTATTTTTTTCTGAGAGCTTGCATTGGATCAGGTAACCAGTTTAGCCAGGACATAAAAACAAATACTGTAGCAAATGTCTTATACTTAACACTGACTGTAGTTGGTTTCTGTCACTGTGAGCACTTCTTTGAAATAAATATCACTATATTCAATATCTTGTAATAACATAATGAAAAAGTATCTTAAAAAGAATATATATACACACACATTTATACATACACACATATACATATATATACATTTATATAACTGAATCACTTTGCTGTATACTTGAAACTAACACAACATTGTAAATTAACTCTACTTCAATAAAAAAAGAAATAAACATCACTTACATTTATGTATAATCTATATTCCTAAATATTTTATTAGAGTAAAACTTTTCTGATTTGCTAAAGCTGCTCAGTAAATTAGAGATAGCAATGCCAAGTGCTCATTTGAGGAAACTAACAGGGCCACATGGCATGAGGCAGGTGATGTATTGCTGGGAATTTTGTATAGGCTTGGAAGTCAGGATAATTGGGAAAAATATGGATTAACACTAACTTACCACAGGAGATCTTGGGAAGTGTAATTTGGGGCTTGGAGATGTCATTATCCAAAGGTAGGGTGAAGAGTCCTGGACTTCCTTAGGGATGATGACTGTAGTGGTTATGGGAAATGAGAGGGGAGTTATAGACCACCACTGCCATCGAAATAGGTCTTTTTGACTTGTTTAACAACATATCAAACTTCTGTGTAAGATTCAATTTGAAGCTAGGCTATCATGGCCAAAAAAAAAAAAAAAAAATCACTGGATGAAGTACCCCTTCAGCAAGATCCCTTCAGGATTTACCATTTTTTTGACACTAATTCAACTGGTTTTCATGCCTTTCATTTGAACTGCAATCATGAGGCAAGTGAAATATTTTCACCCTTATCTCTTTCGATCAGGATCGTGTCAGCCATCTGTGTGACAGAGAGCAGTTAAGGTGCATCTTGCTTGTTCATCATGCAGTGATTTAACTCCTACCATCTTCACCATAATCATCTTTCCCTCTCCTTTCCTGTCACTCTGAGTGACATGCCAGCTGACAGTGTTATGAATAGGAAGGTTTGGGCAGAGTGACTGTCAGAAATATTTTTACCGTGTGAAAGGACATTTGTGGAATGTTATGGCATCGTTGCCTCCTGCCCCTTAGAGAATGTGGCATTGACTATTGGGCTCTTGCCACTGTACCCAGCATAGCAAAGTGAGTTCCTGGCCTCATCATACATTGCAAAATATTTAAATAATATCCCTACCTTATATATCCAAATGTATTGATTTTCATGTTCTTCCTTATGCCCTAACTTAGATTTTATACTTTGACTTAGATATGATTTAGTTGAAGTCCGTAGAACACTTTGGTAAATGCTACTACCAGAATTAGAACATGCCCCCTGAGTTGCAGTGAGATTTGTGCTAAAGTTCACAATGCAAATTTGATAGCTCTAAACATGAGATATGTACTTGCTGAGTTTACTGAAAGCCCTCAGTCCCCTATCACTTTCCTTAGATTTCAAAGTTATGGAATTGTCCAGTATGTTTGCTCGGAATGACCTGATATGACTCAAGTGTTATTCTGGGCATGATTCTGTGGCCAGTTACCTTGGTCTACATGTTTATGTGATTTGGGTTACTAATATAAATGAATCGATTGCATACAATTCCTTTGTATCTTCTATTGTAATAACATTATATGTCTTTTCAGACATTTTATTGTCCTAGACTACAAAATAGCATCTTGATATAAGGCAATTTTAAGTGGACTTGATCATCTGTCAGTGCTTTCATCCTAAACATATTGGATTTTAAATTTGAAGCATGTTTTAGTGACAAATTCATTAACCTCATGTTTACAATTATTTCAAGGGCTTACCCCAAGCCAGAACAACCATGTGATAATATGAAAAACAATTCTATTTTTTTTTGATCTATTTATTATTTTAGGGGGGCAATTTATGGCTCATCATGACTATGTGAATAACCAGGTACCAGAAAATACATTGACATGATCTCAGACACAGATTTCCAGCTAGTTTTGCCCATAGGTTAATTAGGTAGTTGTGTACGTTTGTGAGATTTGAGGGCTCCTACCTTTAAAAATTATTCCCCTCAAGTTATCATTTGAAATTAGAAGGTTTTTGGACTCTATGAGTAGTCTGTTGAAATTGAAATACCTCTGGATGGGTAGCATATGAATCTATTACCTGTCATTAGCAACTTAGTACAGATTTATTTAGCAGACCTTTGATAATTAGCTGAAAGGGACTAGCAAGACCAAGATTTGACATTGGTAAAAGTCAATGGCAGGTCTGCAAGATTTGATATTGCTTTAAGTGAGAGGCAAGTCTGCTTAAAGTACTGGTAAGTTTTAGCTAGGTAAGGGAAGCATGTTGGCATAAGGCATCTGAGGGCAGGCAGGAAAAAGAAATAGAAGAATGCTTACACCAACTTTACCTGATTCCCCATCTTCCTGAAAGTCAGTCTTTACCTGTGACTTCCAGATAAGGTTAGACTGCTTGGTTGCCACTCTGCCATCCATCTACCAGTGTAACTTTCAAGACTACCTTGGATGAGATATTCCCTACGCAGGTGGCAAAAATACAATTCTGTAGCATCTTCCTCCTTTTACAACTTCCTTAGGTGTCTTCCGGCTATTTTTGGAAAAGCTTTCCCTGAAAAACTTACTGTTGCCTAGCATTCTTGGTGCTTTACCCTTTAATCAAGGCAACCCTATTTAACATTTCCCACCAAATGTTCTCTTTAAAATAGTTTTTACCTGTTGGACCACTGGTGGGAGGGAGCCTTGTACAGGTTCTACAGTTTCTTGGGGAAAGCCCTGAAAATCCTTCTCAATACTATTTTCTACACATTCATCCTCTTTTTTGGTTTACTCCTTTATTTTGATTGAATAAACCTCCGAGAACTTTCTGTGCAAGACTATTTGAGAGAGAAATTGTTCATTAAGAACTTTCATATCTGAAAATCCCTTTATTCTACCATTAAGTTTGGCAGGGTATAGAGTCCTAGGTTGCAAAAAATTTTCCCGCCAACTTTTGAAAGCATTGGTTCATTGCTTTACAGATTCCAGTGCTGCTGTTGAGTCAACATTGCCACTTTCATTCCATGGTGTTCTGAAATTTCACTATGATGTGCCCTTGTGTGATCTATTTATATTTGTTATACGAGGTACTTAATGGTCCCTTTCAGTTGGGTAAACTCATATCCTTCAGTTTTCATAAATCTTGCATGATTTCTTGGTAATTTCCTTTTTTCATTTCTCTATCCTTTCTGTAAATATTATTATCCATATTTTGGACAGCCTAGCCTGATCCCCAAATCATCTCTTTTCCCTATTTTCTTTTTTTCTAGTTTCCAAGAGATTTCCTCCAATTTATATTCCAACACATATATTTTATCTTATTTTTAATCCCCCAAACATTTTCATTGTTCTCTGAATGTTCTGAATGCTGTATATTCTCATCTCTCTGAAAGATAAGTATTTTTAAAGTTTTCTTCCATTCCCTGTTCCCTACGTTGTATCTGTTTCCTACATGGTCACATTTTCTGTTCTGTTGTTTCTATCTCTCTTTCCTTAAAGTCTTGTTTTTGATGGATCATTTACATACAATAACAAGAGACTAAGAAGCTAATTAGAAGTTCTTTGTATATGAGTGGCCACTGTTATGTGGTACATTTCCCTTTAAGTAGAGAAAACCGCAATTCAGCTTTTCCACTAGGGTTCTCCAAAATTTCAGTAGTTTTAAGTGTTTTGTATTGGACGATTTAGTTTCCACAGAGAGGAATATTCCAATTTCCTATAAGGTGTTATAAGCCTGGCTGTTGATGTTCTAGGATATATGAAAGGAGTGGGTAGAGACTGAAGGTTGCACTATTTAATGTGTAGACTTTACATCATTGCTTTCAGTGTGGCAGCTCACTCCAGTTCATAGCCATGTAAACTCTTCCAGCAAGAAAAATACCTCCAGTCTTCTGCATGCATTGTCAAAGGGAAATTACTCCATGGAGTGCATGAGTGAACTTAGGAGGAGGGGCTGTATACTCTTTTTTTTTTTATACTCTTTATACCAACTGCCAAATTATCTTTCTGTTTTCAGTCCTACCCATACCCCTGCCTCTAGAGGTCCTTGGTGCCTCCAAATTCTAAGATTTTATGAGCATGGATTGCCCTGTTTTGTTTTGTTTTTTGGCTTCTCCCCAGTTTCAGGGTTAGGTTTCAGTATTATCTACTCTGCTAAGTAAGTTACCACCTGTCCATCTGCTTTCAGCATACAAAACTTGCACTGACATTTCTCTTCTGCTGTCATATCCTCTCATGTTCTCTTTGTCCTTTTGGAATTCTTTGCTGTCATTTTAGTGAGGTTTCAAAAGTGAGTGAAGATAAATGTATTCACTAAATCTGCCATGCTTATCTGGAACTCCCCTTGTTCATTTTTAATAGCTGTATGGTATTCTGTGATATGTATGGGCCAAAGAGTAAGGGAAAAAATATTTAATATCTGTAGGACATGAGACCAAACCAATCAGAATAGGCACCAATCATAGCGTTAAAGCATGGCACTGAAGCTCCCTGCTATGCAAGTGTTAACCCTTTAGTTGTTAGATTGTGTAGAGCTTCGAGGTGTCCTGGGGAAAGGACCAAGTTGGCCAAAGTGCTGGAGGGGTATACTTGGTGTGGGAGTCAAGGTAGAAACTATTAACAAGCTGTTCTGGATATATTTTAGTATTTCACCAAGCATTTTATCTTCATTTGTGCATGCCGGCTAAATATCAACCATGAATGTGCCATAAACTATTGAATCAATCCTTTATTGATGAACATTTAGATTATTTCTCATTTTTGTAGAACTTTACAACAATGTGTGCATGAAAACCTTGGACATACCTCTTTCTGCACCTTTGGGAATATTCCTGTAACACTGCTTTTTGTAGTAGTAGATTTCCTTCACCCATGATCTTGAAAACAACTAATGGAAATTAAACAGTTCCTGAGTTTTTTGAGATAAACTATAATTTAAGTTAATTTAACCTATTCATGTTTAAAAGTAAGTTCTGAGACTTTTTGCTCCAAGAACAATTGTTAGACATAATTTTCCCTATTCCTCCTGCTAAGAACAGCTAAAATTATATATAAAACAAAAAGGGGCATTGCATAATAACAAAAAGATCAATATGCCAGGAAGATATAATGATCCTAAATGTGTATGAACCAAACAACAGCACCTCAAAGTACATGACACAATAGCTGATAGAGCTGAAAGAAGACATGGACAGATCCACAATTGTAGTTGTGAAATTCAAAACCCAAGTCTCGGCAACTAAAAGAAATACTGAACAGAAAATCAGCAAGGATATAGAAGATCTAAACAAGACAATCAACCAAGAGAATCTAATTGATATATAGAGAGTACTCTACCTCAAAACAGCAGAATATGCATTCTTTTTTTTTTTTTTTTTTTTTTTGCGCTACGCGGGCCTCTCACTGTTGTGGCCTCTCCCGTTACGGAGCACAGGCTCCGGATGCGCAGGCTCAGCGGCCATGGCTCGTGGGCCCAGCCGCTCTGCGCGGCATGTGGGATCTTCCCGGACTGGGGCACGAACCTGTGTCCCCTGCATCAGCAGGCGGACTCTCAACCACTGTGCCACCAGGGAAGCCCAGAGTATGCATTCTTTTCAAGCACCCATGGAACATTCATCAAGATGCATGATATCCTGGGTCATAAAACCCATCTCAAGAAATGTAAAAGAATTGTAATTATACAGAGTATGTTCCCTGACCACAAGAAACTTAAATAAAAAATCAATAACAGAAAAACAAAATAAAATCATTAAACACTTAGAAATTAAGCAGCACAAATATAAATAATCCATGGATCATAGAGGAAATCTCAAATGGAATTTTTTTAAAGGTATAAAACTGGGGCTTCCCTGGTGGCACAGTGGTTAAGAATCCACCTGCCAATGCAGGGTACATGGGTTCAAGCCCTGGTCTGGGAAGATCCCACATGCTGCGGAGCAACTAAGCCCACGCGCCACTACTGAGCCTGCACTCTAGAGCCCACGAGCCACAACTACTGAGCCTGCGTGCCACAACTACTGAAACCCGCATGCCTAGAGCCTATGCTCCACAATAAGAGAAGCCACCACAATGAGAAGCCCACACACCACAACAAAGAGTAGCCACCGCTCACTGCAACTAGAGAAAGCCTGCGCACAGCAACGAAGAGCCAACGTAGCCAAAAATAAATAAATAAATTTATTTAAAAAAAAGTATAGAACTAAATAAAAAAAGGTAAGATTTAAAATTAATAATCTAAGTTCCTACCTCAAGAAACTAGAAGAGCAAAATATCCTAGAGCAAGAAGAAGGAAGAAACTGGTAAATATAAGAGGAGAAATCAATGAAATTGAAAATAGAAAAGCAATAGAGAAAAATCAATGAAATGAAAAACTGGTTCTTGAAAAAGTCAAAACAATTGATAACTGTCTAGCAAGACTGACAAAAGTAAAAAGAGAAAATACACAAATCATCAATATCAGAAATGAGCTGGGAATATCACTAAAGATTCTTTAGCCATTCAAAGGATAATAAGAGAGTGTTATGAACAACTTTGTGCTCACTCATAAATTTGACAAGTTAGAAAATAGACCCATTCCTTGAAAACCACAAGCTACAAAATCTCAACCAAGATAAAACAGGTAATCTAAATTGTCCTACAACCTTTAAAGGTACTACATTCATGAAAAAAAAAAAAAACAGAAAAAACACCTCTCCAAAAGGAAAGCTCCAGTTCTAGATGGTTTGACTGGAGAATTTTACTAAATATTTAAAGAATTAAGACCAATTCTACACTATCCTTTCCAGAAAACAGAGGACAGAACACTTCCCTATTCATGTTATGAAGTTAGTATTTCCCTGATACCAAACTTGACAAAGACATTATAAGAAAAGAAAACCAGAGACCAATATCCCTATGAATATAGATGCAAAAATCCTCAGCAAAATACTAGTAACCAAATCCAGCAACATTTAAAAAGGACTATACACCACGACCAAATAAGTTTCATTCCAGGAATGCAAGTTGGTTCAATATACAAAAAAAATCAATATAATAAACTACATTATTAGAATAAAGGACAAAAACAATCATCTCAATAGACGCCGAAAAAGCATTTGATAAAATTCAACACCTATTCATGATAAAAACTCTCAGAAAAATAGGAACAGAAGGGGCATTTCCTCAACTTTATGAAGAGAATCTACAAAAATCCTACAGCTAACATTATACTTAATGGTGAAAGACTGAATGCTTGTATTCTAAGGTCAGAAACAAAACTATGATGGTCACTCTCACCATGCTTATTCAACATTGTTCTGGAAATTGTAGCCAGTGCAATCAGTCAAGGCAAGGAAATAAAAGTCATATAGACCAGAAAGGAAGAAATGCAACTTTCCCTAGTTGAAGATGACATGTTTGTCTATGTTGAAAATCTCAGGAAATCCACCAAAAGAACCCTAGAATCAATAAGTGAGGTCAGCAAAGTCTCAGGATACAAGATAAACATACAAAAATTAATTATATTCCTATATACTAGCAACAAACACATGGAAACCAAAATTAAAAATCTAACATTTACCATTGCTCAAAAAAGTGAAATACTTAGGTGGAAATCTAGCACAACATATATAGTACTTATATGCTGAAAACTACAAAACATTGAAAGAAATCAAAGGAGATCTAAATAAATAGAGAGACACACCTTTTTCATGGACTGAAAGGCAATATATAAAGGTGTCAATTCTTTCCAAATTAATATTCAGTTTGAACTTGATTCTTATCAAAATTCCAGTAAGTTTTTTTATAGATATAGACCAGATTATTTAAACATGTACATGGAAGAGGAAAGGAACTAGAATAACTAAAACAATTTTGAAAAGAAAATAGTGAGAAAAATCAGTCTACCCAATTTTAAGACATTATATAGCTATCACAGTTAAAGCTGTGTTGTATTGGTGGAGAGATGCATAGACCAATGGAACAGAATAGAGAACCAAGAAATAGACCCACATAAATGCCCAACTGATGTCTGACAAAGATCCTGAAACAATTAAAATGAGAAAAGGTAGCCTTTTCAACAAATGGTGCAGGGGCACTTGAACATCCATAGGCAAAAAAAACAAAACAAAACAAAACAAAACAAAACAAAGCAAAACAAAAACCCCAAACCAAACCAAACCAAGCCAAGACAAAAACCTTAACCTAAGTCTAACACCTTATTAAAAAGTTAAATCAAAATGGATCATGGACTTAAGTGTAAAATGTAAACTTTAAAAGTTTCAGAAAAAGATAAAGAAGAAAATCTTAGGTATCTAGGGATAGACAGACTTCTTAGAATTGACACCAAAAGTACAATCCATAAAAGGAAATATTGATAAATTGGACTTCATCAAAATTTAAAACTTTTGTTTTGGAAAAGACTCTGTTAAGAGTACAAAAAGGAAAACTATAGACACTGAAGAAATATTTGTAGACCACATATTTGCAAAAAACTAATATCTACGATATACAAAGAACCCTCAAAACTCAATGGTAAAAAAAATCCAACTAGAAAATGAGCAAAAGACACGAAAAGACATTTCACCAAAGAGGATATACAGTTGACAAATAAGCACATGAAAAAATGTTCAACATCATTAGCCATTAGAGAATGCAAATAAAACCACAATGAGCTATTATGAAACACCTATCACAATGTATTAAAAAAAAGTGACAACACCAAACGCTAGTAAGGACAGAGAAACTGGATCACACTTGCATTGCTGATGGGAATGTAAAATGGTATAGTTACTCTGGAAAATAGTTTAGCAGTTTCTTATAAAACCAAATAAAAACTACAACATGACCCAGCAATTACACTCCTGGTACTTATCCCAGGGAAATGAAAACTTATGCTGATTCAGAAACACATACATGAATGTTTCCAGCAGCTTCATGTGTAATAGCCAAAAACTTGAAACAACAATCCTTTAATGGGCAAATAGTTAAACAAAGAGTGGTACATCCACACCATGGAATATTACTTAACAATAAAAATGAATGAACTGCTGATACATGCAACAATCTGCCTGAATCTCCAGAAGATTATGCTGAATGAAAAAAGCCAACTCCAAAAGCTTATATACTATGTGATTCCATTTATGTAATATTTCTGAAATGGGAAATTTGTGGAAATGGAGAAGAGAGTAGTGGTTGCCAGTATTTAAGAAGGGAGTTGGTGGAGAGGGAAGTAGGTTTGGCTATATAAAATGGCAACATGGAGGATCCTTGTGGTGACGGAACTGTTCTGCATCTTGACTGTATCACTGACAACATCTTGGTTGTGATATTATGCTATAGCTTGCTAGATGCTGTCCTTGGGAGAAACTGGGTGAATGGTACATGGGATCTTTCTGTACTATTTCTTGCAACTATATGTGAATCTACAATTATCTCAAAATAAAAAGTCTAATTTAAAAAAATCACCCCCAAGTAGATTTTGTTAGTAGTAGGTAGACAATCTAAAATAATGTATTTTTGTTTACTCAACTTGAAAAGAGCAATGGCATTGTTCTCTTGGAGGGGATTCAGTGGTTCCAACTGCTCCAAGTAAAGTTCTCTTTCTGCATAAATATTTATACACAGATATGTTTAGAATACCACAATTTAACATACGAAACACTGGAAAAATCCACTTCCAAAAAGCAGGATTTGGTTAAATAAATTAGGAAACATTATTTGAGGAATAATTTGCAACCACAAAAAGCCATATTTTCAAAGAATATTTTATACAATGTGGGTAATGATCATGATACATTGTTAACAAAAATTGTTATAATATCATATAATAAAACATGATCACAATTTTGTAAAACCAATATGTGAATATAATTACTTAGGCATGACTGAAATATATTTCTTAAAACACTAAAATTCTGTCTTATCCAAATTTTATATGATAATAATGTATGACTTCTATAAATAGAAAAAAACTATTCAAAAAATTTAAAAAACCCTGTTTTAAAAAGAGTTCTAGGGCTTCCCTGGTGGTGCAGGCGTTGAGAGTCCGCCTGCCGATGCGGGGGACGCAGGTTCGTGCCCCGGTCCGGGAAGATCCCACATGCTGCGGAGCGGCTGCGCCCGTGAGCCGTGGCCGCTGAGCCTGCGCGTCTGGAGCCTGTGCTCCGCAACAGGAGAGGCCACAACAGTGAGAGGCCCGCATACCACAAAAAAAAAAAAAAAAGAGTTCTAATTTAGGTTAAAAGTGATGAAGCCTTCTGTATAATTAAAACCTCCAATAAATCAATTATTCAGAAAATTATACTTTTCATACTAATGGAAAATAATCAAACAGAATTCCTTGACATTGTTGTTAAAGTAGAAATGATACACAATTATAGTCATAACCTGTTATGTCTTAGAATGAATAGAGTTCTAATAGTTATATATTTTAAATACATCAATTTCTGTGAAATACAAACAAATACAATCAGCCTCACTTTTCTCAACTATATGACCATACATTCATTCTAAAAGGAGGCAGCAAAGAGCAATAAGCATGAACTTTGGAGCAAGAAGCCATGGCTTCTAGTCCCTGGGCCACCACCTATGAACACTGTGACTCAGGTCAATTATTTTTTTTTCTGACCACTCACTTTCTCTTTTTTGTTTTGCGGTACACAGGCCTCTCACTGTTGTGGCCTCTCCCGTTGCAGAGCACAGGCTCCGGATGCGCAGGCTCAGCGGCCATCGCCTCTGCGGCATGTGGGATCTTCCCGGACCGGGGCACGCACCCGCGTTCCCCACATCGGCAGGCGGACTCTCAACCACTGTGCCACCAGGGAAGCCCATCATTTTCTCTTTTATAAAATAGAAAAATTAATAATTTTTTCCTTAAGGCTTCTCATGTGGATCAAATTAAATAATACGAATGAAAGTACTATGCAGGGACTTCCCTGGTGGCACAGTGGTTAAGAATCTGCCTTCCAATGCAGGGGACACGGATTTGAGCCCTGGTCTGGGAAGATCCCACATGCTGTGGAGCAACTAAGCCTGTGTACCACAACTACTGAGCCTGTGCTCTAGAGCCTGTGAACCACAACTACTGAGCCCATGTGCCACAACAACTGAAGCCCGTGTGCCTAGAGCCTGTGCTCTGCAACAAGAGAAGCCACTGCTATGAGAAGCCTGCGCACCACAACGAAGAGTAGCCCCAGCTCACCGCAACTAGAGAAAAGCCCCAGGACAGCAATGAAAACCCAATGCAGCCAAAAATAAATAAATAGATAAATAAATTTTTTTAAAGAAAGGAAAGTACTATGTAAATCGTTAAATACTATCTACACTGTTCTTTATTATTTCTATTTCCGATGAGACAAACGTTACCCTTTGCTTTGCTTAGTTAATCCCTGGATACATATTACTAACTAGAAATCTGCAATCAGACAGCACTCGTCGGGGAAAACTATAGTTTGTAGAATGTTATTGATGCTTCAAGTATGTAAGTATTCTATAGTGGCCTCTCCTTTCTCCCTATTTAAAAAATGTCCTTCTAAAATAATTCATCAGAAAGCTGTTTGTGGAATGCATTAGTTCATTTAGACACCACAACCTCCCTCTTTTCTGTTAGGATCATTTGCAGTTTCACGGGCAGAATTATGTTTTTGAGAGTTTCCCAATTCAGGTGTGGTGTTTGTTTCCCATCAGAGTTGATTACCATTTTAGAATCTCACTAAAATCTGGCTGATGGTCTGTCCAGCGACCTTCAAGCCTGAGGAAGGAACAGACTTAAGAAAACAACCACTAATATTTTTTATAGGCCTATTGAATTGATTTATGTTAAAAATGCTCAGAAAGGACCTCAATTAGATCTAGCAATGAGTATAATTTTCACGGGGGTTTGGTTAGGTATCTGTGAAGCTCTTGCCTAACATAAAAAATAGAAATAAAAGAAAGCGTTTTGTAAAATTGTTCTAAAACATCACTCATTTCACCAATAGTTTAGGGTGCCCAGCTTTTTGGATGATGCAGTATTTATGTTTTTTGTTTTATTTTCTATTTGGGGCTAAAAAAGCCTGATCTTCATCTCAATATAGTGACAAATAAGGCTTTTTACTCTCCAAGTGCCCTGGAGCATAAAGAGAATCACTCCATAGCAAGCACCAAACAGTGAAATTACCTTTTTTCTGTTGCTCTGAGGTACATTCACTAATATTCATCTTGTCATCCTGTGTACCAGTGCCCTCTTGTGAAAGATACTGTTATGGGTCCACACTTGTATCCATTTCGTCTGTTTCTTCTCAGAAAAACAAGAGAAAACATAGATCAGACAGTGATTGAAGCATCTTTGGCCCATCCCTTTCTCCTTCTTCCTTTTCCTTTTGGTTTTCATTTGGTGTCCCTTTTCATTTCCTCTCCACACACTCTCCCTTCTCTACCTCAAATTGTTCTCCTCTTATCTTAATAAATATATAGAAGCATGAAGCTGGTTATGAAGGATTTGAAAAGTCTTTCCCACTTCCCACCAAGAAAACAGAGATAATGGAAAATATAGAATTACTTGGGTCTTTAGACTTTTTTCATATTCATCTCCATGACTTGAAGTTATTGCAGACTGAAAAGAAGCAGTAGTGTCTGGGGACAAAAATAAAGTTACTGTCTACATTTAACTTCAAGGTTTATTACAGGTTGCTGAGCCAGAAGTAAAGCTGTAAAACTTTTTCACAGGGCAATATTTTTTCTTAACTGAATAAGCATCAGTTTCCTAGTCTATGAAATGGGGATGATAATACTAATACATAATTAGTATTAATTATTGGAGAAAGATATCAAGTTGTAGGCGGACCTTAATTGTCTTCAATTTCAAGAAAAGAAATGTAGGCTTTATTTGCTATACAACGGGGCTCCATCAGACTTTTTTAGCAGGTCAGTTTAAAGAAAATTGGTATGATGGTAGCGGGTAGCAGGAGAAACTAAAGGTGGGCAGATTATTTGACCTGCCCAGATGATGTGTTATGATAAAAATTGCTAACATTTATTGAGTGTTTTCTGTATGCTGGGCACAGTGCTAATCCTTTTTTGGTCTCATCTCATTTAATTCCTTCAGCCACTCTATGAAGTAGGTAATATTTGTTGTCTACATTTTACAGATGAAGAAATTGAGGCACAGAGCAATTTAAAAATTTACTTTAGCCATTACTTAGTATGAGCTCACCAAAGAAGAGCTGAGTAAGTGGCAGAGCCAGGATTTGACCCAGACTTTCTGACTCCAGAACCCTCATGCTTAAATACTGCAATGTACTGTCTCTAATGTCAGTCAACAATTCCTCAAAGTGCCATCCATATTCACCCATTAGCATTACTTCAAAGAATATTTGACAATTTGGGGATTTTCTATGTAGGATAATTATTCAGTTGTCTTACATGATTTGGGTATTAAATGTCTTGAATTTGTGATTTATTTTTCAGAGAACTGAAGATCTATCCCTCAAGCATTTGTTTAAAAAGATCGTTTATAGTGGAAACTTACTAAAATATACTGTAAGCTTCACTGCTTTTGTGAAGAGTTTTCTTGAATATGATCAATTCAGGGATTTTATAAATGTCAATTCTTTTACTTTGGAAACTATTAAGATTTGGAGTACAATATGAACCTATAGTGATTTCTTTCTTCCTTTCTTTCTTTCTTCCTTTCTTTCTCTCTCCCTTTCTTTCTCTCTCCCTTTCTCCCTTTCTTTCTTTCTTCCTTTCTTTCTCTCTCCCTTTCTTTCTCTCTCCCTTTCTCCCTTTCTTTCTCTTTCTTTCTTTCTTCCCTCCTTCCCTCCCTCCCTCCCTCCCTTGCTTCTTCTTTTTTTTTTTTTTT
>RJWK010034542.1:0-22616 GCA_004363435.1 Platanista minor | reverse complement strand
GGCCTCTCCCGTTGCGGAGCACAGGCTCCGGACGCGCAGGCCCAGCGGCCATGGCTCACGGGCCCAGCTGCTCCGCGGCATGTGGGATCTTCCCGGACCGGGGCACGAACCCATGTCCCCTGCATCGGCCGGCAGACTCTCAACCACTGCGCCACCAGGGAAGCCCCTAGTTCTCATTTTTATCTAGTGTGGAGTTGCCTCTGTTAGTTCCTTTTCTCATCCACGCCTTTAGTTTTTTCTCTTTTTACTTCCTGTGTCATATTGTGAGGAAATTTGGAATAAGCAGAAAAGATTTCTGCGTGTCCCCAGTGGAAAACTATGCATCAGGTAAAGAACAGCCTACCAGGGTGTCTGATTCTAGCCCTTTCTTGTCCTTGGTCTGCTTTTTGCGTCTGTAAGTTATAGATAACTGATAGCAATGCAAAATAATTACAGTCTACAGACATGGAAAAAACATCTATTTGTGTGGTTAAAATGACCTCCCCCAGCATCAGGAAAAAAAGTCAGTTTCTTGTCCATTTGTAAATTCATTTCAACCTTTAATTGGATCATTCCTTTAATCCATATAAATTTGTGCTTCTCTGACTTCTGTTAATTGGTTGTAACACCTCACTAATCTAATACTCTCATTAATAATGAGGTTAATAAAGACTTTAGCACATGTTCACTCTATATCTACGAGTCAGGATTTTGCCTACGGTAATTCTTCTTTAACATAACAAGTATGTTAAAGAATCAAAAAATAACAAAGGTGCGCTGTGCTTCCTGGTTAACTAGTGACAAGAAAGGACCCTAGTAAGAGGAAGTTGGATGCGGAAGAACTAATTAATCCTAAAGGGTTCAGGACATGGGAAGTTTTTCTCTTAATATTGGAACCCTCATATATGGATAGTGGAAATGTAAGATGTGCAGCTGCTGTGGAAAATTGAAATTTGGCTGCTCCTTAAAAAGTTATAGACAGAATTACCCTGTGACCCAGTGATTTCACTCCTAGGTATATACTGCAAACAGTGGAAAACAGGACCTCAAACAAATACTTGTAACGTGAATGTTCACAGCAGTACTATTTACAACAACCAAAAATGGTGGAAACAACCCGAGTGTCCATCAGTGGAGGCTGGATAAACAAATTGTGGTTTAGACACAATGAAATATTATTCAGCCTTAAAAAGGAGTGAAATACTGATACACAGGACGATGTGAGTGAACCTTGAAAGCATGACGCTAAGGGAAAGAAGCCACTCACGAAAGATCACGTACTGTATGATTCCATTTGTATGAAATGTCCAGAATAGGTAAATCAATAGGGACAAAGTAAATGTGTGATTCAGAGGCGGTGGGGCAGGGAGAATGGTGAGTAATTGCTTAATGAGTATGGAGTTACTGGGGATGAAGAAAATGTTCTGGAACTAGATGGAGGTGGTGGTTACACAACACTGTGAATGAACTGAGTGCCACTGACTTGTTCACTTTAAAATGATTAATTTTGGGTTATGCGAATTGCACCTGAACAGCAACAAAAATGAGCATAGGCAACTTTCACATCTGAAATAGTCTACATTTGAGTAATTAGGAGGGGGAGGGTTTAGCTCAGCAGTTTTAATGTTTTCCCTCCAGAAACACATGACACATAGGACACCGACAGTGGAGTTGACCCAGGAAGCACACTCCCACGAGTTCCCAGGCTCATGCAGTTTCCAGCAAGTTTCCTATAATTCTACCTCATCAGCTTTGGTAACGCTGATTCATACAGATCACACGAGCCATACCCCACAGAGGTAAGAATCTATGATTTGGGTGATGGCCATTTAAAATTTAGATGATATGAAGGGGTCTGGGGAGAAAATGTTAGTGTAAAAAAGTTACGTTTATATAGAGAAGCTTAAAGAAGAGTACAGAATTTGTACCCTGATCCCCGTACCTGGATCACATCTGTTCATACTTAGATACAAGGAACCCTATGTGTAGGATTACAAAGTTCAAATGCGTCAGAAAGGTACAGAATAAAAAGTGAAGCCTTCCTAACCTTCGATCATCACTGTTAATGTATCCTTGTGATTTTAATTTTTTAAAGGAAATGTTTCTGGCTTGTGTGCTGGTGCTCACACACCCAGATTTTTTTTTTTTTTTTTAATAAAGATGTCATTACAAATTTGTAAATGGATTTTTTCAATCGGTATATCTTGGAACGCTTTCCATACGTATCGGCTCCTACAGATGGACTTTATTCTTTTGAACGGCTGTGTAATTGTCATGATGATAATCAGCATTTATGAACATTTGCGGGATGCCGGCGCTGTTCTAAGTGCTGTGGACGTGTTATCTCATTTAATCTTCACGACAATCCTATGAGGCAGGCCCTCCTATTGCTCCTCTTTTACAGAGGAGGGAACAGAAGCACAGAGAGAGCTAGGAAGAAATTTAAATTTCGTGCGTCTGACCCCAGACCCACACTCTGACCACCCCCAGATTCTGCTCCCCTGTGCAGTTAGTTTTGTGGGAAGGCGGGGGTTATCACTGCTTCTGGTTTACCCCTGGCGGTTATTTTCTCTTCCTCTTTGTTATAGCATCCCCTCGGATGTGTGTGCCCTGTGTGTCTCACACTCCAGGCTATGACCTCTTGGGGTCTCTGTTTTATTGGAGTTCTCTTCATGTTGTCCTGCAGTTAAAAGAGATAGGGAATAACTCAGAAGAGCAAAACAATTATGATTAAGGTTTGCAAAATTATTCCCAAGAGTGGCTATCAGATTTTGATCTTTTAGCCCAGAAAAGAGAGTGTGCACAATTTCTATAGCTTGGCTTGCATACAGAAAGAAATCTCGGAGCGTCTTCTCTCCTGTAGGGGAGGCAGGTCCTGGTTGTCCCCCTGGGATGCCACATGGCTGAGAGCCACACTGAGACTTTCTGCGTGTCCCCTGCCTGTCCTGCTACGTTGTGAATGGGTCCCCAGGATAAAAGGCGGGGCCGAGGAAGCCCCTAATCCCTGGGCGCCTCGGCCCTTGCCGTCTGTTTCTTCCTTTTTGCTCTGGGTCATTGTGTCTCCCCAGCTGATGAGCTCCAGCTTGAATTGTAGCTGGTAAGCCAGCCCACGGATCAGAGGGTGTGACGCCGGGGTACTCTGTGAGTTTGTGGCATTATCAGATGCGGGGATATTGCAGAGAACAGTTGTGCCCTGAGGATGCACGTTTTGGCTTTTTCGGAGAAGGAGCAAACGGATACTGCAGTGTTGCCGGCCAGCCTGTTGCTACTGTCTTGAGCAAGCATAACAGCGAGCCGGTTTGGATCTAGAGTCAAGATTAAACGTCATAGAAAACTCAAGCTCCAAAATGTTTTCCTTTGGTCAGCAGAACAGCAGGATGCTGCAGCTGTCTGTGTGTCCTGGCTGACCCCATGTTTCTGGCCGCCAGCTACAGTTTGCCATTTAGATCCATTTAGCAGAAAAGGATCCTGTCTCATAAAAACGCAGGCTGGGCGTGTGCTGGGAGCTCATTCTTAAATATCCTAATCCTTTTTTTGGGAGAGAGGCAGGCACACAAAATAGGAGACTGTGTAGGCGGGTTTACCAGCGTGTTTTCATATGCGTCAGACGCTTGGGAAAGTCTCTTTTATGCCAGGTTGGGTAAGACACAGATTCGTGGGTAGGAAATCAGAGTTTGAAATTAGCTGCTCAGGTCACATGGTCAGATTGCAATAGAGCAGAAGTTTGTGCTCTGAGGGCAGAGAAGGTCTGCAATCCCTCTTCTCACCCCTGAAGGTGTCCAAACCACCAAGTGAAGAAACACCCTTCCTTTGGTTCATCTGACCAAATTATTCTGTCAACTTTTGGCCTGGTTGCCTCAATATAGCTTCAGTCTTCCTGCCTGCTTGAGAGAGCATTTGGTGGGGGAGGCAGGGCAGTGTGTGATGGGTCCCCAGAGTCAGAACATGAACAGACAACAGGGTCCAAATTGAAACCAGAAAGATGATTTCACTCCTGGGACAAGTCATTGTCTTTCCTAGACTTTCCTAGACAATGATTTTTCTTCCTTGTTTCGTTTTCTCATAAAGTCCATCAGTTGTCTTTTTGTAAAGCTAGAAGATAGAAGTGGACATCTCCTAACAAGTTAGAGGTTGCACATGGCTCTCTGTCACTTAGATTCTGAGTGCATGTGTAGCAATGCCTTTAGACCGTGACCGTGACCGTGACCGTGACCCGTGATGCAGATGAAATACACCCAGGGTTAGCAAGAGGCCGAGGGATTGCTCCTGATGCTTTGGCCGGAGGCAGCCAGACGTTGCTGTTGGCCAGGCCCAGACATCAGGTGGCCTTTTCCAGGCTCTCTTTTGATGGGAGAGCAGCACGTTATGAAGTTGTGCTTTGGCCGTAACTTCCTGCAGAAAAATAGCATGTGTGATGATGTGATGACAGAGTCGGGGCGGAAGGAAAGGGGCATGGAGATGGTGCGATACGACGAGGGGTCAGCTGTAAAATCCTTACAGATGTTTCCTTCTGGGGGGTGAAGCTTCGGATGGGCAGCCTCCTGCTGTGCTGCTAGTGGCCATTGGGAGGTTCCAACGTGCACTTGAGACCCAGTTAAAAAAGTAAGAAAGATACATGGTATCCCACGGAACCCAAAGCAGGAAAGCAGCTGGGCCTCGGGAAGGTAGGGGATGTCCAGAATCCCATCTTTGGGCTGCTTGGCTTAATGTCTCTCCGCACAGCTGCTTCCCTTTTCCGATGCAGGGAGTTGAAAGGTGGCCGCCTCCAGCCTCCACTTTGCACGGTGTGGCTCTAGCCTCAGAGGGCTTCATCCCTGTGTTTCCCAGCCTCTGTGTGTGTGTGTGGGTGGGTAGCGGGGCACACGGAAAGTCCTTTCCCCCAGCGCTGGCTTGTGTCGATTGTAAAGTCTGTCTGTGACACCAGCGAGGCTGGTTGGTTGAGCAGAAATGTGAAATCGGGGGCTTGGGGGTTAGTTGCAGCTTACGCCAGCCTCAGCATCCAGGGATTTTCTGTATTTGGTGGCACAGTATTGAGAAGATCCTAATAGATCATTCTCTTTAAATTTCTATTTCTGATTATATCTTATACATTGTATAGTATCTTAGTACATACAGTATTGCATGTGTGCCACTTGTAAATAGATATACACCTATCAGAGGATACACAGCTCATTTTCTGCAATGTGGGACTTGTCCTTTGTTCACATTACATGTAGGATGTTTACCCACAGTGTCTCTGGGAATATTCAGTGATTCATACAAGGGAACAGCTCCTATCTTGAGAAGCATAAACTGCATATTTTCTTTCTTGACCCTAAAATAAACTTCTTAAAGAGATTTATATCCACAGATCTAGAAGTATCCACAAGCAGAATTTCACAGTGTTGGTACATGAAGTTCAAACACGTACTGATACCCTCCTATCAGCGTAAAGAGGAAAGTAACCCACGCTGTGGGGTTGTTATCCATGTATCTATACCTGTTTACATAAAATTATGTTTTAATATAAAAATTAACCAAAGTTGTTCACTTATAGGAAACAAAGTGCCTGTTATTTCACTTTGACATTTCTTAGCTCTGGACTTTTTTTTTTTGGAAAGAATTCTGTTTTTACTTTGCCCATATTTCTAGTTAAGATAAGTTATCTGTACCAACATGAAATAACTCTAACATTTTGTTCAATCTTTTTTAAAATTGCAAATTATTTTATTAGGTTCATGCAGCATATATTTGCATGGTAAAAGCATTTTTATTTCTATGAAAACCTGACCAAGTTCTTTTTTAGCTTACATCTTTTTTCTTCTTTGAGATGTAATTCACATATAACATTACATTAGTTTCAGGTGTACAACGTAATGATTTGACATTTGTGTATCTTGTGAAATGATCACCACAATAAGTCTAGTTAAGATCTATCACCTCACATAGTTACGATCTTTTTTTCTTGTGATGGGAACTTTTCAGGCCTACTCTCTTAGAACTTTTAAATATACAGCACAGTATTGTTAACTCTGGTCCTCAAGCCATCTGCTGTATCCCCAGGACTTGTTCATCTCGTAACCGGAAGTTTGTGCCTTTTGACCCCCTTTGCGCCTTTTGCTTTTGAAAGCCCTCCTGGCCCCGCACGCTCAGATTCTCTAAGGATTTGTTGACCTGGGACTGGATGTGGTTTCGTGTTGGGGAAAGAACATACGGGGAGGCTGAGGCCCAGAATCGGCTGGACCTCCTTTCTGCCAGCACTGTGCTATGATGGGCACTGGGCCTCAAGCTCTCCATCTGTGAAATGGGAATGATGACCTCACAGGGTCACCATGAAGACCGAACGCAGTAATGAATGTGAGTGCTCTGCCAGCTGGAAAGCCTTCAGAAGGCAGGTTGAGGTCAAGAAAGGCCATGGCTTCATTTTCTCCCGAACTTCTGAACAAGGGCATGTGCTGGAACATCATGGAAAGGGCATCGTGAGGGGCCAAGGAAACCCCATGGGCCTGAGCAGTCTTCCCCTGGGATGGGGGCATGTTGTCCTGGGCGTGATGCGCTTTCTTTGTCATGAAGACAAAACTCCAGACCCTGAGGTTTGGCTCTGGGTCACGTTCCTGGGTGTGTCTCTCCTGCGCTTGCAGGAGAGGATACATCCCACTGACTCGCCAGCGCCCTACACGGGGCCTGCTATGTCTCAGATGCGGGATGGGTTGGCGAGCGGGAGAGAAATGCATCATCACACCTGTCGCAGGGTGGGGATGCGGGTGGTGTTTGTCAGGAGGCACTAGGGTAAAGGATGGGGCTCCAGAGCTCAGGCTTGGAAGCACAGACTGGGTTCAATCGCTGACCCTTCCTGGGCCTGTTTTCCCAACTGTGATGGGCAATAGTAGTACACCTCTCAGAGATTCGGGCTGAAAATGAACGAGATGATGCAGGTTAACATGGAGTCTAGCCGCACGAAACGTCAACCGTCACCATCACCATCATCACATGACTAACGTGGTCGGTGTTATTAACAGCTCATGGATCATCGGGATTCGGAACTTGGAAGCCCAGAAGCGCCGTTTGTCCTGGAGCTTTGCCTTCTCTTCCCTTGTCCCTGAGTCATCACTTTCATCGTAGTTTTGGCTCAGCTGGGCACGCGCACTTACTTTTTTAGCTCAGGTTCACTGCAGCACACTTGATCTTCACCTCTGTCGGGGGGAACAGCCTCCTGTCTGACAAGGTTTCAGATTAGTTTTCCATTCTGGGGGTGGGGGGTGGTGGCTGGTATTTTTCAGACCAGAGCTGTGCCTCAGCCTTAATGACATGGCATTGGCTCTGCGATTTAGCATCCAGCCAGCAGTGGAGGGCAGACCTGCCGTCATGTGCTTTCCTCTTTGACCTTCACCTGGTCTTTGGCTGGGGAGCAGTGGGGGACACCGTGCAGGAACCAGAGGGCACGTATCCATGGCTTTACTGCTTATTGTCCGCAGCGCACCCACTCGGGCTGTTCCTGGGGAATTCATCCACGTGGTCCACCTTCATCTCCAGCCCCAGAAGCCACACCCGTCTTCTCTCCTTTGGACAATGAAAGTAAGAGGTTGCCCCATCTTTGACCCTGGAGGCTGAGCCCTGCTCAGAGGCTGCCAGGTAGGGGTTCTTCTGGCAGGGGCAGCTGTGATGCGGGCAGCCTTGCGTTTCCTGGACAAATGTCTTAAACTAAGTGTGATAGTTTAGCATTTATTCCCAAAGAGCATAGATTGAAAATGTGGAGGGTAGTAATTTCCCTCGAGCTGGAAATTCCCACTGCTGCCTTCTATGTGTGCTTTGTAAAGTCTCTGAAATGCTTGCAGAAGTGCCGGCTGACCGAAGGAACTTAAGCCATGAGAAAGTCATGCCAGCGTGATAGTTACGGGGATGGCTTTTCTCACACTCCGTAGGCCCAGCCCCGCCTCGGGCACACTTCCTTTCTTTCATGCAAGTCCCTTTTCTGACACGAGTGTGGGAATCAAGCCTGGAGCTTGACAGAGTTGACTGTCATACGTATAGGACGATTCCTCACATGTCATGGGTCAAAAACTATGGTTATTTAATGGGAACAGTGATAGAGTCAGGAAGGTAGGTTAGTTGTGAGCAGACGCTAGTATCCACAGCTTATCAGTACCATGCAGGTGTGTTGACTGTTTGCTCTTTTTTTTTTTTTTTTAATTTATTTAATTAATTTATTTATTTTTGGCTGTGTTGGGTCTTCGTTCTTGCGTGCAGGCTTTCTCTAATTGCGGCGAGTGGGGGCTACTCTTTGTTGCGGTGCGTGGGCTTCTCATTGCAGTAGCTTCGCTTGTTGCAGAGCATGGGCGCTAGGCACGTGAGCTTCAGTAGTTGTGGCACGCGGGCTCAGTAGTTGTAGCTCATGGGCTCTAGAGCACAGGATCGGTAGTTGTGGTGCTCGGGCATAGTTGCTCCGTGGCATGTGAGATCTTCCCGGACCAGGGCTTGAACCCGTGTCCCCTGCATTGGCAGGCAGATTCTTAACCACTGCGCCACCAGGGAAGTCCCGACGGTTTGCTCTTGTTTGCAGCCGACAAGGGTGCATGTGCATCCTCTATAATCTAGTGTCATGATTAAGGATCACAGCAGTTAACTGTCTACACCACACAGGCTCTCGGCTTGGGGGTCAGTGAAGCATCGAGCATTAATTCAGATGAGCAAGTGGTCTGAGGATGCCAGCTGTCAGGCTTGTCAGAGTCGGGATGTAAGAACGGTTCCTTCCTAAAAAGGGGGTGGCATCCTACGCCCTTGAAAAAGCCCTGCCCCTTCCCCTGTAAACTAAAGCGTCTGCCTCCCCATCATTAGCCTCCCTCCTCCTCCCTTTGTCTTTACCCTTTAAAATTAAATCCCTCTTGCCAGGTGGGCGAGAAGTTGATCTGTGAATTTAGTTCTTACTCCTTTATTCTTTGGCCACTGAATAAAGCTTGTGCTGTGTCAAAAACAAAAAAAGCAAAATCGGTTCCTTCTGTCCTCCCTGCACAGCCCAACGTGAGCACCAGGCGAGCTCTTGATGTGGAGTCTTAGCTCCGACACGATAGACTGGCCACCGTTAATCTGTGAAGATGCCCGGCACATAGTAGGTGCTCAATAAGAAGGCAGCAGATGAGCGCAGCCTCCTAAATGCCTCTGTTTCCTGTTTTGGTTTCCCTCCAGTCCTCTTAAAGTTCCACCCCTGGTGGGTATCGTTGGTTCCACTGCCCTTAGGACAAGTCCAGGCTCCAAAGGCTGGTGGAGAAGAGGGGAGGGGAGGAGGGCGAAGCCTCCTCATCCGAGTTCCCGCACCCTTGGGTTTCACGGCAGCCCCTCCCACCTGAAGGGTAAGTTCGTGGTGTGACCGTACCAGCCGATCCTAACGATGGGCAGAGCACCCTGGATGGTCATTGGGTGCCAGGGCTCTGATGTGTCCGTTTCCAGGACCGTGTCTGCTTCAGGAGCCCATTGGCTGGGGGCAGGGAGCTTGGTGAGAACGGGGAGGCCAAGTCTCAGTGTTTTATGACCTAACCTGGGGACTGACGTCCATCACTTTCGCCATTTTTCTACTTTTTAGGAGCAAGTCGTTAGGTCCACAAGCACCAGGAGTCAGGGCTCACTGGGAACCACTTTAGAAGCTGCAAGTATCATTGTTCTTTATCCTTACTTGCTACATCTGCAACTCGGGAACAGTGGATATTGAGTGTTTTGTAAGAACACGACAGAATATAACAATAAGATCCCACATTGGTGCCGGGAGCCTATGCAGGCCAGGTGTCCCGTGGAGCCAGTGGGTTCCCCGCCAGGCACAGGGCAGCTCGTGTCTCTGCCGTTTGTCTGGTGACCTGTCTTGCCCAGTCACCAGCCCACACGTGCATTGCTTGAGAGGAAACAAAGGTGGTAAAAGAACAGTTGGTTCCTTGGGCAGGAAGTGCGATTTAAGTAAAACACTGGGTTAAAATTTTTTTAAAACAGTTAAGGTC
This sequence comes from Platanista minor, assembly GCA_004363435.1. Taxonomy (NCBI): domain Eukaryota; kingdom Metazoa; phylum Chordata; class Mammalia; order Artiodactyla; family Platanistidae; genus Platanista; species Platanista minor. The sequence goes on along the minus strand of RJWK010034542.1, from coordinate 12,675 downwards.
ACACCTTCTAAGACTCAGATACCCTGAAATTTCTGCTTAGCTGCACAGAGTTTGTACGTCGGGACAGAGTGCTCTCTGGAAACACCGAGAAGCAGTGGGAGCTGTTATGAGAATAACGGAAGTGAAGGGGGATGGAACTTGCCCTTCATCCCCCCCATTCAAGAAGTGTCTTCCGGGCTTCCCTGGTGGTGCAGTGGTTGAGAGTCCACCTGCCGATGCAGGGGACGCGGGTTCGTGCCCCGGTCCGGGAAGATCCCACATGCCGCGGAGCGGCTGGGCCCGTGAGCCGTGGCCGCTGAGCCTGCGCGTCGGGAGCCTGTGCTCCGCAACGGGAGAGGCCACAATGGTGAGAGGCCCGCGTATCGCAAAAACAAACAAACAAACAAAAAAAGAAGTGTCTTCCTTCCTCGTTTCCTTCTTTAACTTGTCTGAGGAGTCAGGCAGGAGGAGGACTTCTTTCTGAACCGGGGCCAGGAGAGGGATGGGGCCTCTGCTGCTCACCTTTTCTCATCCCCAATATGTGACCTTGGCTTCCCTAGAACTTCTAGGACGTTTCTTTGCCACCACCAGCAGGGTGGAGAAGCCACCCCCTCTCTCTGGGGCCAGAGCACTTGATGACTGAAAGATTGCTAGACTTCGGAATCTTCCAGATCTGCCAACTCTGGAATAGCAAGAGGCAAATACATTGAACAATAGTACAAAGGGACAGCATTTTTTTTTTTTTGGCTGCATTGGGTCTTCCTTGCTGCATGCGGGCTTTCTCTAGTTGCGGCGATCGGGGGCTACTCTTTGTTGCGGTGCACCGGTTTCTCATTGTGGTGGCTTCTCTTGTTGCGGAGCACAGGCTCTCGGCGCACGGGCTCAATAGTTGTGGCTCGCGGGCTTAGTTGCTCCGCGGCATGTGGGATCTTCTTGGACCAGGGATCGAACCCATGTCCCCTGCATTGGCAGGTGGATTCTTAACCACTGCGCTACCAGGGAAGTCCAGAGCAGCATTTGAAAACAGTATAAATATTTTCTTACTAGGAACAGCTTTTTGGGGGTGGATGACATCCAAGAAGTGAGATCACTGTGCTTTTTAAACACCCATCCAAGAGTCAGAGAAGATCAGGGATCATCACCAGACAGGCTGCTCTAATTCCCTTCTCTGAGGGATGCTTCTGAGATTTAAACTTGACCAGTGATAGGAGGAGACAAGGCGATTTGACTGAAGGTCTTTCCACAGGCAATAGAAACAGAACCTGCAGAGAATCTAGATAATGGACTTATCAGACATGGACTTTAAAACATGTATGTTCATTACGTTCAAGGAAATAAAAGTCATGATTTCAAGCTTTGGCATGCAATCGAAAACTGTACAATACAAGTTTTATGGTAAAAAAATACAATAATTGATATCACGAAGCCAATAAATGGGTTCATCATCACATTAGGTACATCTGTAGAAAGAACTGGAATATAGGTTAGAATAATTCCAAATTGAAACTCAGACAAAATGATGGAAAATAAAGAAAAGAATATAAAAGACACATACGGTAAGGGAAGAAAGTTTAATACAGGCACAGTTGGAGTCCCAGAAGGCGAGAAGAGGTATGATAGACCAGAGACGATGCTCGAAGAAGTGACAGTGGACATTTCTCCATAGAAAATGCCTGGCTGGGTGGCAGGAGCTTTAGTCACTGTCCTTATGACTGTTTGGCCCACTCCTGCTCCTATGAAAGGTTGGGATTATTGGCAATATTACTGGAGTCCAAATGCAGGAGACCCTGTTCCCCAAAGATCTCTTTACTCCTGGGGCATTCTGCTTGGACTGCAGGCCTGGTTCACACTGGCTGAAACCCCCAGGTTGAAAGTAGAATAAATTTTCCTATGGAAACAATAGTACAAATGGGTGTCGGGGTCTTCTGTTATATAGAGTGCTATAGTGCAGGGGCAAGCTTGGGAAATAATCATTTATTTACAGCATTATGTCAACAGAAGAATACACACCTGAGTTTCAAACGATGGGCCAACAAATGCAGTTTGGAACACAGCTGTCAGCCGTCCCGTTGACGTCTTGGGGTGGCCTGTGTGATCTCAGTCACTACGGCTCTGTCTTTGATTCCTTCGAAAGTTTAGGTCTGATGTGTAAGTGATCTGACTGCAGGGATCAGGACTTAATCGTGCCTCCCGTCCTTGGTATCTTGCGGACTGCACAGGCACCAGTAAGTCAATGAGGGCGTGGACGCGTGCCTTCTGGACAGAGATGGTTTGGCCAGTGGGTATGGGGGAGGGGAAGCCTGAAGGTCAGTGAAGCCTTTGCTGATTATAGGACTGCAGGCAAATCACGTACACGTGTAGACCACAGCTTCCTAACGTGGGAACTGTGGACAGTACATCTGTCCTCTGAAGGGCTGTCGTGAGCGCCCGGTGAGATGAAGTAGACGTGTGCCTGTGTTCCCTGTTGAACCATCTAATCATCTCTCTTGGGGCTTTCAGCCTCCTCATTTTTGCTTATTTCTTCACATTCTCTAGCAGGATTTTTTTACATTTCTCCTGGGCATGTTTTGGCACCTCAGACATGGCACCTTATTCCCTCTGTGTGGACTTGAGATTGTGTTCATATACATCTAGAGGATTGTGGACGTTTCCAAGCTGTGTTCACTATTGTCCTTGGGACCTCAATCTAGATGCTTAAATTCATTTATGCTATTTGTATGCTTAAAATTCGGTCTGTAAGCAGTTTTCCCCATGAGAGTAAACAAAGTCCAGTGCCTCCCCACACGGGCATCGCGTGCAGGGGTGTGTCCAGTATCCTGGACAAGGCCTTCACTCCCCTGGGTCAGACTCCACCCTGCTCTCAGCTTCCCTCACGTTTGGGCTCAGAGGATCAAACTGTCAGCCACCCTGAGGTTCTGCCTGTTTCTCTCCACCCACAAGACCTGACTGGCCTCTTTCATCCTCCTAAATTCCTAACTTAACTCCTTCTCGACACGTCAGACACTTAAGCCTCTTTTTTTTTTTTTTTTTTTTTTTGCGGTACACGGGCCTCTCACTGCTGCGGCCCCTCCCGTTGCGGAGCACAGGCTCTGGACGCGCAGGCTCAGCGGCCGCGGCTCACGGGCCCAGCCGCTCCGCGACACGTGGGATCTTCCCGGACCGGGGCACGAACCCATGTTCCCTGCATCGGCAGGCGGACTCTCAACCACTGCACCACCAGGGAAGCCCTGTGCTCATTTTTTTCCCTTCTCTTAGCTGCATTCTTAGGAATGGAATTCCTGAGTCTGTAGGTCTTGTTATCGTTTGCAGTTTCCTTTCCATAAGAGGCATGTGGATTTATAATTTTATCAACATTATACATTCCTTATTAGTTTCTCAACCTTACCGCCTGTAAAGATGTCTAGAGCATCTGTAGAGCAATGCTTCGTGAGTTTGGAGTGGAGGGGCTGGGAGGAGTGGGTGGAAGGTCGGGAGAGGGCAGCTGTCTGTCCTGGGAACCCAACCTTGATCGGGCCGTAGTGATTCTCTGCAGAGCTGGGTTGAAAAGGTTCCTGAAATAATGTGTCCTGAGTTGATTTGTGATGTCTTCCATCAGAGCAGGATCATGTAGCGGTGATAGAGCTGCCTAGGATTTCCCGTTCTCTATTCTGAGAGGTGGGAACCCTACCTGCAGTCTGTTGCCCTAGTCCAGGAGTGAATTAAGTGACACCTAGAGATTTATGTAGCAGCAGCTGAAAGTTTGTGGTTCGTGATTCCATAATTCCAGATTTACACGTGATTAATAATTGGGACCGTTCAAACAGCAGAGAGTGTCATGGCAGAGTATGTGATTGTTCGCAGAGAATTGCATTATTAGCCCCAAATAATAGCAATAACGTCTATGGGAGGAATATCAGAAGAGGGATCCATTTCCCAGGAAGTAGCAGGAACCGATAGCTCGGCCTCAAAATGGCTCTGGTATCAACCGTACAAGTTAGAATACAAAGAAATCCTGATTATCCCCCAGGGAGGATTGTACTAAATTTTATTCCTGCTTTGTGCAGTCAGAATTGGTTTTATTCTCGTGGAAGCGATCTAAATGTCCATCGACAGATGAATGGATAAAGAAGATGTGGTATACATCTACTATGGAATATTACTCAGCCATAAGAAGAATGAAATAATGCCGTTTGCAGCAACATGGATGGACCTGGAGATTATCATACTAAGTGAAGTAAACCAGTCAGAGAAAGACAAATACATGATGTCACTTATATGTGGAATCTAAAAAAGAAAAAGATACAAATGAGCTTCCTTACAAAACAGAAATAGAGCCACAGACATAGAAAACAAACTTACGGTTACCAAAAGGGAAAGGCGGGGAGGGATAAACTAGGGGTTTGGAATTAACATTTACACACTGCTATATATAAAATAGTTAAACAACAAAGACCTACTGTACAGCACAGGGAACTGTACTCAATATTTTGTAAGAAACTATAAGGGAAAAGAATTTGAACAAGAATATACAGATATAGATAAAGATGTGTGTGTATGTATAACTGAATCACTGTGCTGTACAGCTGAAACTAACAGGACGTTATAAATCAACTACACTTCAGTTTAAAAAAAAAATTGGTTTTATTCTAATGCCTCCCCGGTAGTTGGCAGTATGTCCCCCTTTCATTAAGGCAAAACACAGCAGACGTATCTTTAGGACATGCGACTCTACTAAGGAAGGTAACTCTGGGAAGCAATAGTAACAGCACTCCTTGTGGGTTCTAGAAATGGACTTTTTTTTTTAAAGAAATTTACATTTGGCAGGGCGGTTGATTTAACCTGATGAGAGCCTTTAAGGATTTCACCGGGACTCAGAAAATTAGGTTCAGACTCTGCAGCCTGCTTTGTGACCTCAGCAGCCACACAGCTTCCTCTTGTGCAGAACTAGAGGCTGGACAGGGCTGTGACAGTCTCCTCATCTCAGGAAGAGAATGAGCTTCCTTTCATCGGTGTCAAGTCCCACCGGAGGTAATGGGGCCATGGAGAGTGATGAGTAGCCCGGGCCTCGGCCCTTCTTTCTCCTCTGCCTCCTTATCCACCCAGGATTTCCTGCTTCAGACCTTTGCAACTTTCTGTGGGATAGTCATGACTCAGGGTGTTTTCCTCCTGTGTGTGTGTGTGTGTGTCACGGTCTAACTGAGGTCCTGCAGGAAAAGGAAGTCACCAAGCTGAGTGATTCATGAGAAGCGCCGGCATCCTGCTTGGCTCCTCTGCCATCCTCAAGCTGGGTCTTCCCCTCGTGGCTGGAGGGGGAACAGCAGGCATGGGAGGAAGAGGTCCCCAGGTCATCACAAAGCCATTGGCCCCGCAAGATGACTTAGGCCGTGCTTTGTAAGAATATTTTCCTTTTGGAGAGAAACTAAAACTTTGCCTATCCTTTTGTCCTGTTATTTCCTTCCTGTCAATTGTATAAGAGACAGATGTTGGGAGTTAAATTGTAAAAAGAAAAGAAACGCTGAGTGTATTTTGTGGAAGAATGAACTTCAATCTAAATTTGAGCAGGCTGGCTGCTTTAACGTTGCAGGACCAGGGGTATTTTAGCTTGAGTTACCCAGAGAAGATGATGAATAGAGATGAATAATTTGGAATTTTGGCTTTGGAATATCTCATCTTTAAGGGGATTTTAAGGGTTGGCCTCGCAGGACCCTTGGGCTGTTTGGAGGATTTGGGGCCAGTTTTGAGCTGAGCCCTTGGCTAGAGCAAATGGATGCACTCCAAAACATGCCCCTGGAGCAGAATCCTGACCCCAAGGATGCACCGGTTGGGCTGGAGCCCTGGAGCCAGCCCCTCCCTTCGAGGGCGAGCGCCCTGCTGCTGGGCGGAGGCTGTCAAGGGGCCATCGTCCCAGCTGGGAAGGAGGGCAGCCTGGGTGGCAGCCCAGTTCTTCCGTGTCCAGTGTCTCCGGGGCTGCGAGGACCGCAGGATGGCAAGGGTCTGCTCATCCACGGGGGCTTTAAGAGCAGCTGAGATGGGAAGGAGGGCCTTGTGGTTTGTGGGGAGTGAGGAATGTTAGCTGTAATCCCTCCCGAAGGGGCAGCTCAGAAATAGCAGCGGCATTGATTTGGAGTCAGAGGAGCTGATGTTTCCATTCTGTCCTCACCTCTCTGAGCTCCGCACAGCGATCCCCACACTGCAGAGAGACAGTGCTTGGTGCGCTTTCCCTGGGGCTCGGGACCAGTGCAGGCCGCTCGCACCGGGAGGTGACGCCTTCTGGACACTGACTTTCTGATGAGGATCCTGAGCCCACAGCCCTCTTGCTCCAGGTTTGCTGGAATGGTCCCCTGAATGTAGGAACAAGAGGGCATGCCCGTAATTCAGATGGGCAGTGTTTCAAATCTCATTTCATATTTCAGTGTCTAGAGAAAAACACCTTTTGCTGAGTTTCAGCGTTTTCTCCTTGATCTGTAGGCTTTTAACGTTATACTTTTAAGAGAAGTGTATCAGTATTTTTTTTCCTTCTTGGGCTAAATGTGTCCCGTTTCCCTTTCACTATCCGTCTCAAGTCTCCATGATGCCCTCAGAGCGGGGTGACTGGACTTTTCTGCGCGCCCTGTGGCCACTCTCAAAGCACAGCTGCTGGCAGCTGGGGCAGTTGCTTTGCTCTCCTTCCCCTGCTTTCTGGGCAATCTCTCGACTTCACCTTGTAACTCTTCCTTTGAAATTTCCACTTCTACCATCGTATTTTTAATTTCTGAGGGGTCCCTCTTAACTTTCCAAATGATCTTCTAAAATTGCATCCTGATCTTTTTTTGTGGGTATAAATGTCTGGTATTTCTTAGCTGAGCCTTTCTTTTTAAAAGATTAAAGCGCATCCCCAAAGCTCTGTTTGCACGGGGGCTTGTGGGTGGGTGCACACGTGGCCTGTAGTTGGGGGACGCCACATATCAGGGTCTGCAGGGTTTTCCTTTTCTCCAGAGGGGCACCCTCGCCTCTTCCGTCTGGGGTCCCACAGGCCAGGGCAGTAGCCCCGGGACCCCCTGAGCTGCATGTGGAGTCCTGAGTCAGCCGGTGGCTGATACACAGTTCCTGGAGAGTCAGCCTCCTGGGTCCTTATGGAATGTCCCTCCTCTGGTTATGTGCCTGGGGCGCCCAGGGTGCTATTTTATGCAGCTTTTCACCTGATTCTGATTCCAGCGTTGCCCTCCAGCTCTTGATACCTTCAGGGAATGTGGGTGTGGACTGACTTGCTCTCCTCCCTGCTGGCCCTTTGGCTCCAGTGACACCCCCTCCCCCAACACTGCTTCTCGCTGTCATCACTGGTCTGATGGCTGTCTCTTCTCCCATCTCTTTGACCTTGTGAATTTGTGTTTTGTATTCCTTGAACCATTTGACCAAGGGTTTTGGAAGGACTGCAGAAAAACGCATGTGTCCTAGTTCCAGTGTGTAACTGACTGGACCCCTATCCTAATCACCTTTAAAGAATTATTTAACAGAGAAAGAGCTGAGATGCGACCTTTGTATAACTGAGCAAAACTGGAGGTTCTTATGCAGCCATCAGATTCTAGAGAGAAAATGTTAGAAATGCAATAATTAGAGTTCATCATTTTTACGGGGCGATACCTAGAAAAATAGATTACATCTTTTTAGAGTGCTAAAGTTTTGAACAAAATCACTTCTATTTCTAGCACAACTATGTGATACATTGCCATATGTCTTAGACCCCTCCAAAAATTTCCAAATTTCTGGAAATAAATGTAGCGTGAACATGCCGGTTCTAGGTTAGTTATTGTGTATAGATGGGACATGTTTCTTAAACGTATTTTTACCATACTTCTTTTCATTTTATGAAAGCAATATGATTTCATTGTTGAAAATGCTGGTTTGAAATAGAGGAAAATATCCCCCTTCCCACCAGCTGGAAGTAAGCTCCCGTGTCCTGGGTTCTGTTTAGACTCGGTCGGAATCGGCAGCCTCGAGCTTCACGGCTCTTCTCTTCCTCTTCCAGGACACCGGTGTCGGGAAATCGAGCATCGTGTGTCGCTTTGTCCAGGATCACTTTGACCACAACATCAGCCCAACCATTGGGTGAGTCCTCGTCTGTTCTTCTAATTCACCTTTCCTCCTTTCTAAGCACTCCGAGAGGTCATTCTGTGTCTGAGCCTTCAAGTGGTTTCCATCCCAGCCAGTGAGAACCAATCCCAACTGTAAAGACTTGGACAGAAATCCAGGGACTTTTAGGCGGTGTGTCTGGTCTTACTGTCCCTGTCAATCCCCTCCATCCCCCCAGCCAGCCTCCTCACACTGCAGCCTAAGGCCATTTCCTTGATCTCCAAGAGCGTTATTCTGCAAATCATGTTGGCTTTATTTCCAGATGGAAGTCGAGACTTGGGGCAAATCCCTGAGGGTTCTGCTTTGACTCGCCTGCGGGAAACCGGGGAATGCATCCACTCACAGCAGAGCTGTCTGCGCAGCCTGTGGGCAGATTGATTTTCCTTTCCTGGCTTAATCCAATGTCAGCATCTCCTTTCTAATGCTTGGGAGGGGAGGGGAGGATTGCTCACCCCAGACCCCGACCTTGGAACGTAGGAACATCTTCCTGTTCCATTTTCCCCTTTCCTACGAATGCCTTTGCCAAATGCGCTTTTGCTGTGCTGTTTTGCAGGTGCCTGATATTTCACTGTCTTAGAACTTGGTCTGCCTTATTTTTCTCCCTGAAGACAGCATGCTGTCTGCAGAGAGCAAGGTTTGGTCCTCCTCAGCAGAGAAACAATGTGTGTATAAATTTTGGGAACTGGGTAGGATTGATGAGGACAGGGCGATGGCCTCCATCAGCCGTAAGTGGAGAAAATTCATGGCGGGGCACACAGCAAGCTTCTGACTCACAACAAGTGAGTCCTCTGGGAGTCCACCTCCTTCCCACTGTGATCACTGTGCTGCGGAAAGGCCGAAGGCTGTGAAAGGGCAGCGTTTCAGCAGCGAAAGTTCATCCTTATCGTCCTGTGACTCATAGGAAACCCTGGCTGCTGTTCAGGCAGATTGTTGGCGTCCTGAACAGACGTGTGTGTGCACCTCCCTTTCTACTTCGACCTTTACAAGGAAATTGTGTTAACTTCTCTGCCAGATTTTGCTTCCCTCAGGGAACGAAGTCAGTTCAGCATTGCTCACGCCCATCGCTCGAGAAGGCAGCTAGAGGGAAGAGAAGATGCCTGAGAGTCTGAAGTCGTAAGCTAGCAAGGAGGCTGAAAAAAAAACCCCAAACAACCAAAAGAGCAATGGTTGTCAGTCGTCATTTCAAATAGTGATAGTCTCTCTCCTAGTGGCAGGAAATCAGGAACAGAGAGGGATGTATGCATGTGTGCATGCGCGCGCACGTGTGTGTAGTGTGTCTGCACATATAGGTATATAGGTACATATATATATGATACTCATTACTACTGTGACTAGAGCTGTTTCTCACAGGCTTACTGTGTACCAAGGTGGGGATTTCACAGCTATCATTTCCTCATTTAACCCTACAACAGCCCGTAGATCACGCAGAATAGATTTGGGACCTGTTTCACAGCTGAGCAAACTGAGGGACTTTGTGAGCCCCCGTTCCACAGGCTGGCGGCGGGGCCTCTGCATTCTCTCCTGACTGTGTCATCAGATTCTTCTTTGACCAGGGTCAAGGCCATCTCTCAGGTCTCAGATTTACCCCCCTCTTATCTGTAAAGTGAAGGGGTTGACCTGGATTTTTTTTTTTTTTTTTTTTTCCCAGTTAGTAAAGTCTAAGATTTTAAAGGCACAAACTTAGTTTTCTAAGCCCGAGAACTTTGGGCAGAGTTGCTGTATTATTTATCCCCTTGCCTAGAATATATTGAAAAATGAATGAAAGTCTGCTTACATCAAAGTACAAGCAAAAACAAAAATAAGTACCGAGACAAAAACATTGATATAGCTGTCCACATAAAATTTTAAAAAGTGTTTTTGGAAAAAAATCCATAAACCAAGTTAAAGGGCAAAGATTTAACTGGAAAAATATTTTTTAAAATATACTGTTACAAAAAGTTGGTGTAAAATACTCAAAAAGTACATAAGAAAGGGATGAACATCCCAACTGAAAAGTGGGCAAAGGTCATGAACTTAAAGATTCACAAAAGCAAAACAAGTGAACAGTAAACACTAAAATGATGTCTAGACTTATGATAACCATAACAAAAACAGGAATGAGATACCATTTTCTATGTGTCATCCTTAAAGATTTGAAAGATTCTTGGTTGGGGAAAAGGTCATCTCATACACTGCGGTGGGCATATAGGTTGGTACAACCCACTGTTTGGTGAACATAGCAATGTGGAGAATATATACTTCTAAGAATTAAGTCCAAAGCATAGTTGTACAAGGACACAAAGATTTAAGTACAATGATATTCATGTAACTATTGTCATAATAGTGAAAAATAGGTGATGAAGATGAACTTACATCCATAACATGGTGTGTAATATGCAGTCCCTTTAGATAATGATGTTGATCTATATTCATAGAAATAGAAAGATGTCCACAATATATAAAGTGGAGGAAAAACAAAATTTATGTATCATCAATTTGGGGGTAAAAGTTGTGTAAAGATCATTTGGAAGGGCATATACCAACTTATTAGCAGTGATTGTGGCTAGGTAGTGAAATTACAGTTGATTTTACTTTCCTGCTTTATTTTCATTTTTTGAATTTCTTTTTTGTGAAATACTTATATTGCTTTTATAATGAGAAAAGTAGTAAAGATATTTTTATTTCTGGAATATATTTGCTCTGACCAGTAATCTGGGATGTATAGTTTAAGAACTCTTAAAGAAATGAAATGTCATGGGGCAGATGTGATATTGATCATATTAGGTCATATCACTTAGAAAAACACTTAGAATTTCCATTTAGTACAACTGTATGTTGATAATTAGAGCTATTAACCTTGGTGTGTGTGTATGTTGTGGGAACAGTATGGGAATTGCAGGGCCGAATACCTTTCTCCCTGGGACTTCTGTAGTTTGCCTCTTAGTCTTGGGGGAAAGGGGTAGAAATTGAGGAAATATTACTGGGATGAGTGCTGAGTGGTTGGTCGCAGGGCTGGACTCTGCACTGGACCAGGAGGGCCTGCGGGGTCCATGAGAGTGAGAGACGCCCTGACATGTTTCCCTTGCCTTCTCCAATGTGTGTCTCCTAAGGAGACCATGAGGAGGACACCATTATTGTACCTAGAAAGTTAGTTCGGTTCAGTGATAATATCTGACATGTAGTCTAAATTTAAATTTCTCCAATTGTTCTCAAAATGTCTTTTGAAGCACTTTTCCTCCTAATCCAGGGTCTCCAGGGTCCAGTCAAGGTCCATACAGTGCATTTGGTTGTTTTCTCTTTCTCTTAATCTAGAACAATTCCCCTGCCTTTTGTTTTGTTTGCTTTTCATGACACTGACTTATTCCGAGCATTCAGGCCGTTGTCTGGTAGAATGTTCCCCATTCCAGATTTGCCCGATTGCCTCCTCATGATTAAATTCAGATTAAACATTTTTGCCCGGAATGCTGCACAGGTGATGCGTGTACTAATCCCATCACATCAGGAGGCTCCTCATGTCTGGCTGTCACAGGATTGGAGAGGCTTGCTATTTTTTTAATGAATGGGAAGCTTTATCCAGTACAAGGATTTTTACATCGTTCCTGAGCACAAGGAAAAAGCTTTAAGAGGAACTATGCAAAAAAGAAAATTGGAAGTGTTTCATTATCTACTGAGAATTTCAAATCCTTCCTTTTTCTTGGAGAAAACAAATGTTTGTTAAGCTACCCATCTTTATCCCTGCGCTTAGGCAAGCAGGATGGGAATGAGATCCAGTATTCTAATCGTTGCTACCAGTGCTGGATTCATAGACCAGGGAGTAAGCGCCACTGTTTGCACCTCTGCAGGGCCCACACTGTCAAATGCCCGAATACCAGCTGCGCTTTCACTCTTCACTGTGGTGATAATATGTTTTTAAAATCTAAGGTTTTATTTTCTTTCCTGATTTCAGGCGTAATATCTTAGGGCAATTGAAGATAAATGTTTTGGAAACACTGTTTTGAATGCGTTCTTTGCCTTCTCCCCCGCTAAGCCCCCCGTTGTACTAACAGAAGATGCAGAATATTTTTTTTTTGGTGACAGGACTCCACAGCCCTTCTTTCCTCTCCGTGAGCCCTGAGAGGACAGCTTCTGGAGTCCTGCAGAGGCTCCACCTTCACTCCCGTTGGAAACAGGAGTCTTCGTGGAGGTTGTAAGGCTGGTCGGTAACGCGGAGATATCGGTTTTCTTTTTCAGGGCATCTTTTATGACCAAAACAGTGCCTTGTGGAAATGAACTTCATAAGTTCCTCATCTGGGACACTGCTGGTCAGGAACGGGTAAGAACATGCTGCTGCTGGCTTTCTAGGGAAAATCCTGGGGGAAAAAAGTGCCAACGACCAGCGGTTTCTTTGTATTTGGCAAGACTACCTACTGGTTGCTAGTGATAGAAACCCAGCTTGAAATAATTTAAGCAAAAAAGGAAATGTGGGCTTCCCTGGTGGCTCAGTGGTTCAGAGTCCGCCTGCCGATGCAGGGGACGCGGGTTCGTGCCCCGGTCCGGGAAGATCCCACATGCCGCCGAGCAGCTGGGCCCGTGAGCCGTGGCCGCTGAGCCTGCGTGTCCGGAGCCTGTGCTCTGCAACGGGAGAGGCCA
>RJWK010034541.1:0-22615 GCA_004363435.1 Platanista minor | reverse complement strand
TGTGGCCTCTCCCGTTGCGGAGCACAGGCTCCGGACGCGCAGGCCCAGCGGCCATGGCTCAAGGGCCCAGCCGCTCCACGGCATGTGGGATCTTCCCGGACCGGGGCACGAACCCGTGTCCCCTGCATCGGCAGGCGGACTCTCAACCACTGCGCCACAAGGGAAGCCCTGACTTCTGTCTTTTACAACCAGAAGGTCCCTTATTGACATACTCCCATTGAGGAGCTGGCCCTTTAGTGGACTGACTACATTTCACCCTCACCAGCGTCCTGAGAGGTCGTGGGGGTGGCAATTCACATTGCAGGTGAGCAAACCGAGGTTCAAAGAGGTTAAGGGACTTTGGTCTAGGTCATCTGGCTCATTAGTGGCAGAGATGGGATCTGAACTTGGCCCAGTCTCAAATGTTCCAGCCACATTTAGCCACTCTCTGTCTCCTAAATACTCTCTGGACTCTGGGGTTGTATTGGGTTGAATGGTGTCCCCCTAAAATAGATATGTTCAAGTCCTCACCCCAGGTACCTGCAAATGTGAACTTATTTGGAAATAGAGTCTTTGTAGATATAATTAACTTAAGGATCTCAAGATGAGATCATCCTGGATTTGGAGTGGGCTCTAAACCCAGTGACATATTCTTATAAGAGAAAGGAGAAGATTTGAGACAGAGACACAGAGGGGAAGCCATGTGCACACAGAGATGGGAATGATACATCTATAAGCCAAGGAACAGCAAGTCTTGCCTGAAACAGCCATCAGCTAAGAAAGAGACATGAAACAAATTCTCTCTCAGAGCCTCCAGAAAGTCCCCGCCCTGCCTGTCCCTTCGTTTTAGACTTCTGGCCTCTGGAACTGTGAAAGAATAAACTTTGGTCATTTTGGGTCACCAAGCGTGTGGTAATTTATTACGACAGCCCTAAGAAACTGCTACAGAACTTTGTACATGCCTTTCCATTTGCCTGGAATATGATTTTCTTCCCCAGATCTCCACTCCACTCTGCCCTTTGGGGTATAAGTAGACAAACCTGCAGAGAAGAAAGAAAGGGAAACTTTTAAGGAGTTGCTCACACTGTACCCTCACATGTCTTTTCTTCTTATCCTGCAGGTGTCAGCTCAAATGCCACCTCCTCCAGGAAGCCTTCCCTATGTTCCTACCCTTCTCTGTGCTCCTATAATCCTTAGACTGCCTTTGCCACAGTTGTGCAGGCACTGTCTGTTGAAACGGCTTGTTCTCCACTCCCCCACTGCACCGGGCACTGCTCAATAGCAAGGCCTGTGCGTAATTTCTCTTTGTGGCTGCAGCTGTGCCTAACACAGGGTCAGGACAGTAGAGATATTCATTAATGTTTGCTAAATAATTTGGATAAATGAATGAATGTTCCCCTCCAGTTCTGCTCCACATCTGGACCCCTGCCTCTCTCCCTCGGGAGAGAAACGCTTTCTGAGAGCACGTGTGAAATAGCTCGAGATCACCAATGGCAGGTGCGGGTGGGACACCCACCCTTGAGTCCAGCCGTACCTTAGCACAGCCCTCCTGCCTGTGATGCCAAGGCCCTGTCAGAGCCGTAACAAACAGCTTGGCTGATGGCTTATAATGTCAGAGATGATGGAAACAGGGAGGCCACAGCTGAAAGATGGGTCGGGGATGCTTGTCATAATTTTATTTGTGGGAGGTGAGTTCCTGTCGGCCAGGTGATGGATGGCGACAGGGCAGGCACAATACAGACCCTGCCACTGCATCTCCCCCTTCTCTCTAAACCAAATGACTTTGGGGATGAAAAATGACTTTCTTGGGAGAACGAGGGGGAGGGGAACTTCAGGGGAAAGGGGCCGTGTGGTTGGCAACTTGGAATGATTTTTGCTTTTCTTGCTGAGAGTTGAGTTTTGCCTAGTCTGGCCTGATAGTTTCTCTTCTTCCTCCCTTTCTTCCTTCCAAGGAGATTACTGAATAATCCCAGACACATTACCTGCCTTAATCCTCAAAACTGCCTAAAAAGGAATGTGTACTTTACAGACAAGGAAGCTGAGGCTTGAAGAGAGGAAGTAATACACCCAAAGTTCCCTGTGAAGGAAGTGGCAGACCTGGGATATGAACTTGGGTCCAGTTGCTTCAAAGCCTGACCTCTCCACATAAGGATGTAGTAAAGACCACGTAAGTAGCGTGTGCCAAGTTCCTTGAAAGCACAGTAAAGAGAGCGATTAATCTGATGGGGAAAAGTCAGGGAAGACTGCCAAGAAGAAATATTTGAGTTGATTCTTCAGGGGTGAATAAAATGTTAACCAGTAGAGAAAGAGAATTTTGGAGACTGGGAAGAAAAAAAGAGAGGAGTAGCATACATTTTTGTTTGTTTACCCCAAACTGGGCACTGCCCTCATTCTCCTTTCTAACAGAGCCTTGATTTTTTTGGGTAATCCATCCTCCTACAAATGGCCATGGGCTCTATCAAACCATTCATGAAGTTTCCATTTCCCCTGTGAATGATTGGTTTGGAAACAGGAGTGGGAACAATTCTGGCCAATAAGGTATAAGGAATGTTTTCTCAAGGGCTTCTGGGAGAGGTTTTCTTGCTCAGAAAGAGAAAGTACCTCTTCTTTTGCAGGATGTGGTCATGTCCGTACGTGATGCCTGGAGGTGTAGCAGCCGTCTTGTGACCAGGTGGATGAACCAACACACTAATGATGACACCATGGGAAGATGGAAGGGACATCATTGAGCTGCTGAATCAATGACTCCTACAGCCATAAAAATTTTGCTTAATCTTTGAGTTGATGCATTTTTCTCATTGTTAATCAACTAAGTTGGTGGTTTCATTTTTGCAGCCCAAAGCATTCTGACTGACACAAAAAGTAAAAAGGATGCCAAGCCAAGTGGTTGTTTTCACCGCTCAGGCTTGGGGGAGCTTAAGGTACAGGCTTTGCAGTCAGATGGAGACAATTCAAGTCCCAGTTTGGCTGCTACCTAGCTGTGTGACCTTGGACCAATCAGTTAATGTCTGTGAGATTCAGTTCCTGGGGAGGAGAATATTCACATCTTAGGACTTTGATGGTAAAATAAAGTAATGCACGAAAAGGGCTGCTTAGCACAAGTGCAGGGTATGTAATAACTATTCGAGATTTCATACTGGTGCTGGCTATTGCTGTGGTCATTACTGAATTTTTTGCCTCTATGGAAGCCTCTACACTCTACCCATACTCATCCTAAGACTAGACTCATCTGATCTCTATTCGCCCAAATCCAGTTCCCATAACACTGGTGGTTATGTAGGTTTTGAGGTCTTAGAATTGCATTCCTGAATCTGGAGGAGGAGAAGGGAGGTACTGGGGTCAGGTCATGGCACTTGCTGGATCAAGACACTCTCTGGCAGGAGTTATCATGTGGGATTGAGGTTCTGTGGCCATAGGTCAGCCCCAGATGGACAGCATCTCCATCCCAGCCTGGACCTTTCGGCACATAGCCAGCAGACAATAAAGCTAAGTCCTTGGCCTGCCCCACAGTGTTTGGTTCTCTTTGGCTTGGCTTGAGCCTTTGCTTTCCCTCCTTGATCTGTTTGACCCTCTGGCTCCCCACCGTTGTGGTTTTCATTGCTGAGAGGCACGCCTTGGACTTAATGCTGAAGTCACTAATTCCTGATGTCAAGGATATCCATTGCTATATTTGGGCCTACTTTCATCCTGCCATACCTGCTCCCCTTTCCCACCCCCGACCCCCGCTTCCCTCCTTCCTCTATCCATATGGTTCCCTAAGGAGTGGGCATATTTTAACTTGGCTCCACCCCTCTGGCCATAGTTGATTGGATCATAGGTAGACAGTGGACTAGAGCTAAACCAATCAGAAAACTTCCATTGGATTTTTAAACCTAGAGGCAGAGCCAATTTCTTTCCAAGGTACAAGTTGTGAGATTTAGATCTGGAGGCTGCAGGTAGTCATGCTTCGCATTATATGGATGAAGTCAGGATGCAATGTGAGAGAACAAGGAAAGCAGAAATGAATGATGGAGAGACGGTCCTGGCAGCCTCTGAGCCCATGTGCCAGATTTGCTGAGGCCCAAGGGCACCACTGCCTGGCCTCAACCTAGAGTAGCCGATCTTTCTTAGATACCAGGAGCCAGCACATTCTCCTTTCTGCCTTGATTCGTTCAAGTTGAATTTCTGTCCCAATGACAAGACTGCTGCCTGACACCTTCCCAAGCCCCTGTGCTGCCCAGGGCCTGGCTTGTCCTCCACATTTCAGGGTCTCTGCCCTGAAGATGGATTTGTGCAACCACCTCCCTCTTTTCATTTCCAACCTTGTCCCTGAGGCCCTGGCAAGGCTTCTGTCCTCTTACCCCACTCACTCTCCCAGGGAGGCCCCAGTCACTTCTATAGCACAGCCTCAACAGCCCCAGAACACTTATAATGTCCAAACCCCTAGCTCCATTCTGGACCCCATCTGAGCTTCAGGCTTTGTTATTTTTGTTTTGTTTTGTTTTGTTTTTGTGGTACGTGGGCCTCTCACTGTTGTGGCCTCTCCCGTTGCGGAGCACAGGCTCCGGACGCGCAGGCTCAGCGGCCATGGCTCACGGGCCCAGCCGCTCCACGTCGTGTGGGATCCTCCCAGACCGGGGCACGAACCTGTGTCCCCTGCATCGGCAGGCGGACTCTCAACCACTGCGCCACCAGGGAAGCCCGAGCTTCAGGCTTTGAAACATGGTGGAGACACATTGTTCACTGAAACAGTGGGCATCAGAATTCTTCCTGAAAACAACTATTGGGGTTGGGGAGATACCTTGATAAGCTTCCTTGGAAGCAGGTGAGCCCCCTTAGGGCATGGATGTGAGCAAGCACTAAGATGTCAAGTGAGGTGGCTAGAAGGTGATGATATGGTTATGGGAAACTGCTGGCTAAGGGCCAAGGGGAGGAATTTGTAATTTGGGCTAGTGAAGGGTTGGAGGAAAGAAATGAAGAGTTTGGGGGTGGGAAGGGAGAGAGAGAGAACATAACAATGTGTGAGACTAGATGCTATATCAAGGACAGAGAGAGCCCTCTCCCTCCAGTGGCAGGGGGATGCCCCAACACCTTGAAAATAGGAGAGTTCTTTTCTGAAGGAGAGTAACATGTAATGGTTAACAGGGCATGTGCAAGGTTCACATCACTTTATCTGAATTCTGGCTACACCTGGCTGTGTGACCCTGGGCAAGTTACTTAACTCCTCTGAACCTTGATTCCATCAACTGTAAAATGGGAATAGAGTCCTTGTTAGGATTAAATAAGTGCTAAGCACAGTTGCTGGCATGTGCTGGGTCTTGAAACAACACCACCAACAAATTGAAGTTCAGCATATCTAAGGACTTACCCAAGGTCACAGAGTCAAGCAGTATGGTGGAGGCAGACTGCAAACCCAAGAATGCCTGATCTCAGAGGATCTGAGTTCCTCCCTGAAGGTAGCTTCATGGAGGATCTCAGAGGATCTGAGTTCCTCCCTGAAGGTAGCTTCATGGAGACAGGACCAAGACCAGAGCCTGCAGCTCAGGGATGGGTTTCTGGCAGCTGACTCCTTGCTCCCAGGTGCTGGCTCAGCCAACTGTCACTAAGAGTTGACTCTACTTCCCCCACCTTCCCTCCTCCTTGCTCTCTTGGACAGTATTTCCCTGGGGCTCCCGTTACCAATTTGCAGAGCAAAGGCACGCACAGGCAGTTCAGGGGTGGCACGAGTTCAGTGGCTCTGGTATTGTTTTTAATTCAATATTTTGTCCCTGTGTGCCAGCCTCCTTTATTGGATGAGAACACTGTTATTGGATCCTGCCCTGAAGGAGAAAACACAGGCTTCCCCCGACAATGGCAGCTAGGTTGTTCTAGAGTCTGATGAGTCAAGGCAGGGCAAGAAGACAGCAGAGAGTTCCAGAAAATCTGATGGTTTCAAGCTGTTCTGTGTCACGCACAAAATTCTTAACATATGTATTCTCGACCTTTCCCCTTGCCCTCCCTTCTAGGGACGACAAAGCCCAGGAGACAGCCTCCCTATCGCCCTCTTCCTTTTCCTGCACATCCAGTGTATATCTTGGTCCCGCTGATTTTTCCCTCCACTTTTCTCCATGCCCAGTGTCACTCAGTCCAAGCCCCAAGCATCTCCTCCTGCCTGTAAAACTGGTGTACCCATCCTGCCCTGCTGTGCTCAATGTCTTTATGATACACTATCTTATTTGGGATCTCCCAAAAGCCTGAGATAAGAATTCAGATATACAGAGTTTATTAGGGGAGTGATCCCAGGAACCACAGGCAGGACCTCTGGGAGCCAGTGAAAAACACGTAGCTCAGTTATCCCACTTGAGGAGTGAGGGAGCTGGGCATTTATCTACTAAGTCCTAGCAGGCTGAGGGCTATTCTGGAGTGGGAGGATGGGGTGGGCTGTTAATTCTCTGGCACCTCTGGCACCCGCTCCACAGAGGTGCGAAGCTTGTTCCAGTGGTCAGAGCAAGGCCACTCAATTGAATTCTTGTAGATAGTACCTTCCCCAAACCTAGCCTTCCCCAACTTTTTCAGATAGTGGAGAAATACCTTGAAATCATTGTTCTTCTTGCAAAATGTCATGAAATAGTGACAAATTAATGTTTTAAGTGAGTAAATATATAATTCTGTGTTTGTTTGTTTTTTTTTAAAGGACAGCTTGGATGTTACTTTATTTATTTATTGGCTGCCCTGGGTCTTCACTGCTGTGCGCGGCCTTTCTCTAGTCGCCACGAGCGGGGGCTACTCTTCGTTGCGGTACGCGGGCTTCTCATTGCGGTGGCTTCTCTTGTCGCGGAGCACGGGCTCTAGGCGTGCGGGCTTCAGTAGTTGTGGCATGTGGGCTCAGTGGTTGTGGCTCACAGGCTTAGTTGCTCCGCGGCATGTGGGATCTTCCCAGACCAGGGATTGAACCTGTGTCCCCTGCATTGGCAGGTGGATTCTTTACCACGGGACCACCAGGGAAGTCCAATAATTTTGTGTGAAAATCAAATACCACCTTGTACTGGGCTCTGCCCTAAAAAGTAGACGCAGGTGCTAAAGTCGGAGGCCATGCACTGGAGGAAAATTACCAGTGAAGGCAATTCTACCTATTAACCCTTCCCCCCATGAATCA
This sequence comes from Platanista minor, assembly GCA_004363435.1. NCBI lineage: Eukaryota > Metazoa > Chordata > Mammalia > Artiodactyla > Platanistidae > Platanista > Platanista minor. Next base: position 15,522 of record RJWK010034541.1, on the reverse strand, counting down.
GCCTACAACCAGCGGTTCTCCACAACTGATTTTAGAACAGCTGGGTCCAGTTCATGGAAATATTCCACGGGAGCAAAATTTGAAGACTGCTAGATGAGCTGGTTGGAGTAGGAGGGGCCAATTAATTAATGGACAAGTTTCTGTCTCCATATTTACTAGTTAGCTACTTAAAAGCAGCTAGTGACCTCCCTGGAGCAAGCCAGCAGGACTCTGTGTGGTTTTGTATTAGCTTCCTTTCTATCTCCATGGTATGCTCTTCTCCACGTTTTCTTTCTTTCTTACACCTTCTTTTAAGTTTTGTTACCTTGATGTGTTTTATGTATCTTCTTAAGCCACCTTAAATCCTTTCCAGAATAAGGTGGTGGTATAAACAAAAGCATATAACATAAATATAAATAGAAAATGTAACAAGCTCTCTAAAAACCTATTCCTAAGATCCCAACAGTGGTTATTTATCATGGAGAGAAACAGGATGATTAGAGGTGTGTTGGGGGGAGGGGAACAGTGTGCCTCCAAAGGGAACAGATCTATGTAATTTTACGAAGCCCAAGGTGTGGCATTACAAATAACTTTAATAAATAGCATGGAGATTAAGAATGGTTTTATTTTATTACCTTTATAGATACTTATATATTTACTTTATTATTTACTTCTGCAATACTTGTTCGGGATAGAAATTGAGAAAATACAAATAAACCAAAAGAAGAAAATTAAAGCCACTCATAGCCTACTACTCAGAGAGCATCATCACTAACATCACAAAGCCCTTGCATCTTTTTCATGTAAGATTCAGAGAAGGGTGTTGTCCCAGCCGATCTAATAGGGCTCAGGGTCTGAGGGACTAAACATATATATGGATATGCACAGCTATTTTTCGAAGGAAAAAATTGAGATTTCACTCTGAGTAGAGGATCTTCTGAACCTTCTAAGGAGGTTGACGTAGAGCAGTTTTTCTTAAGGTGTGTTTCCACAGATGTTCCATGAGAAATGGTTTCTGTAGTCAAATAGGCTTGGAAAACATTGAGTAAAACAGTTAAACATGTTTTCCCCCGAAAGATTTGCTTGGAGCTTTTAATACACTAACGTGCATTGTGATCCTCTAAGAGAAGATGTAAAATTAGCAGCTGCCCCTCCAGTAGACCTGGGGTGTGAAGCTATTCTCTGCCTTCTGATATCTGCCAGGAATGGTTTGGGGAGTCTAATGGGTATTAATCAGATGCTCAGTTTATCAATAGGTCACAGTGGCAGTCAATGATGGGAATGTCACTCTTTGGACCTGCTTCGATTTTGTGTATATATTTCTGCATAGCAAATTACTGAAAAACTCAGGAGGTTAAAATACCAAAGCATTTATTATCTCACTGTTTCTGTGGATGAGGAAGTTAGGACCAGATTAGATGGACAATTCTGGCGCCCCACATCTCATGAGGTTGCAGTGAAGATGTGAGATGCATCATCTGAAAGCTTGACTGGCATTGGAGGCTCCACTTCCAAGATGGACCCAATGAGTCTCGCTTCCTGGCATCCATGCCCCTCCCATGAGGAATAGTTCTGACTCGTGCAACCCACAGGATATTGCAGAAATGATGGACTACGACTTCTGAGACTAGGTCACAAAAAGCATTGTGGCTTCCACCTTGATCTCTCTTGGATCACTTGCTCTGGGGGACACCAGCCATCATGTTATGAGAACACTTGGGTGGCCAAGTAGATTCACATGGTAAGGAATGAAGGTCTCTGGCCATCAGGCAGCACCCACCTGCTGGGCATGTGACTGACCCATCTCGGAAGTGACTGACATCTTGACTTTAATCTCAAGAGAGACCTTGACTATCCTGCTAAGCTGTCTCCAAAATTCCTGATCCACACAAACTGTGTGAGATAATAAATGTTCGTTGTTGTTTTAAGCCACGACATTTTTAGGTAACATGTTACACAGCAATAGGTAACTAATCCACGTCCTTAGTGCTAAGGCTGGGTAATAAATAGCTGCTTCAGCTCGCTGGCAAAGAGTTTGCTTACTCCCTAAGCTAGAAGTGGTCTTGACCAATGTCCTTTCACTGACCCCAAATAGTGACCGCAGAAAGAATTCCCACCAGCCCTTATTATGAAAGCCTCTATGGAAGGTGTGACTCATGAGGCTCATTGGTGTGGGACATTGATGAGGGGATCCCCTCAGAAATAAGTCTTTATGAGACTCATTACATTCTTATGAACCATTGTGAGTACTGGCATTCATGGCTTTTCCAGCCCTACATACTTGACTGGAGAATCCTTTTTTGTGCAATAGACGAAGTTGGTCCCTACCGGCATCCTTTCTTCCTTCTCCTTCCCTCCTAAGAGAAAGCCTCAGGAAAAGATAATCCTTTTAATTCTTTTTGATGTTATTGTGCCTGGAAATGCTGCCAACATTCTGTTGCCAGGAGAGTAATAAAATGAGCTCCCATGCAACCATCACCCAGCTTCAACAATTATCAACTCACCAATAACCCTCTCATCCGTGCTTCTACCCACACCCACACCTACCCCACCTTGGATAATTTGGAAGCAAATTCCAGTCATAATATTATTTCATACATGGATTTCAGTATGTATCTTTAAAAGATTAGGACCGTGTAGTTCGATTCTATTATCATACTTCAAAAAAGAAAAAAACCCCAAATAATTCCTTTTCATTGCATATCCCGGACTATTGAGTTCTTACTAGGCTCACAGTGTATCTAAGAACGTAAATTCTCCTTGTGTCTAATTGAGACCAGTGCCTGCTGGGAGAGATAATTACTCTTCAGCATTCAATAATCAGCTGTGCCTGGATCATAAGTGTCAGTACTCTTTGAAAGGTTAGCTGAGCTCAAATCCCTACTGTGTAGTGCATAGTCAGACAGGCTTGGATTGGAATATTGCCAATTACTTATACTACGTCTGTGGGCCAGTAACTAAACACTCTACATTTCAGTTTTCACTATTTAAAAATATTAGAGAGGATCTGGAGACCTGGATTTGGGGAGTGAGAGGCAGAGGGAACAGGGACTCCTCTTGAACCCCAGAAATTGCATAATTGCATTCTGCTCTCCAGAAGAATATATCTCCCTTTCCACTGCCTACCCTGCAACTGTTCGCCCCCTCGATCAGTGCCTAAATGGAGCAGTCTGGATTTCTTCAGCACTGTCATATGTTTCCAATCAGTCCAGGGTGGCAGCGTAGGAGCTCAATATTGGTGATAAATATACTTTATGAGTGTTTTTCTGAGGATAGTTTCTTAAAGCCTATTCCCACAAATAATTTACTGGGGCAATGAAAGATGGAGGAAGCGACTCTGATTACAAATTGCAGCATCTAAAGCTTGAAGTTTAAGGAAACTAGGCAGCCCACAGCTATTAAAAAGTTTCTAGAAGGGGTAATTCTTCCACGTAAGATTTTTTTTTTAAGGTTACAGCCCAGCAGTTGGTCCCTAGGGTGGTGCCCTTCTCCCATCTCTCTCGTGGATGCCACTCTCAAATCATCATCATTATCACATGTTTTTGGACTGTGTGGTGCATAGCACATAGCTCTTCTTTTTTTTTTTTTTTCCCTTAGTTTATTTCAGGCATAATTTACATCACATTATGTTAGTGTTCAATGTAATGTTTCGTTATCTGTATATGTTGCAAAATGATCACCACAATGAGTCCAGGTAACATCCATCATCATACTTTGTTATAAAAATTATTTATTCTTGTGATGAGAACTTTCAAGATCCACTCTTATACTTTCAAATATGCATACAGTATTACTAATTATAGCCATCGTGCTATACATTACTATCCCATGACTAATTCATTTTATAACTGGAAATGAATACCGTTTGATCCCTTTTACCCATTTTGCCCACTCCCCACCCTCTGCCTCAGGCAACCATCAATCTGTTCTCTATTTCCATTGTTTTGTTTTGTTTTAGATTCCACATATAAGTGAAATCACATGGTATTTTTTTTTTTTCTGTCTGACTTAGCTCACTTAGCATAAACAAAGCTCTTCTGAAATTTCATTTCCTCATCTTTAAAACTGGAACAGCATTTTATTAGGAGGGGTGAGGATTTAAAGGTATTTGATAATATTATTGCTAGGAATGTATCAGTCAGTTAGTAGATTGATTGGCTTATCTATTTTTAAAATTAATGCCCATTATGTAGATTAGCTGTTTAGTCATCGGAAGGGAACAGTCTTCCTTCTCAGCCTCTGATTTTTTGTTTGTTTGGGTTTTTTTTTGTTTTGGCTGCACCACGCAGCTTGCGGGATCTTAGTTCCCTGACGGAGGATCGAAACTGGGCACCTGTCAGTGGAAGCGCAGAGTCCTAACCACTGGACTGCCAGGGATTCCCTGGCTCATCTAGTAAATCAACAACTTTAGGGAGTGCGAGCTGAGTGCTAGGTGTTGTGTTAGGTTCTAAGGTTACCATGGTGAGCAATGCAGCGATATTGGCTTTCTGGAGCTTAGACTGTGGAAGGGAAAACAGACCCTCACTGAGTGGAAAGAAAATAAATAGAGAAACACAAGTCACAAGTGTTCTGAAGATAATGGTCAGGAATATTGATGGAGAACCTTGTGGGGAGGGAGGGACAGTCATAGATCTCAGAGTCAAGGAAGATGCCCGTGATGTGGTGACATTAAGCTGAGACCTGAAGGATGAGGGCCCCAAGCTGCATCCCCAGGGAGGTTCCCAAGGAATTATTAATAGACCTTTCCCATCAAGATAAAATCGAAATATCTTAATGTGGTATTCAAGATCCTCCATGGTGAGGATTGCTAGATAAAATACAGGATGCCCACCTAAATTTGAATTTCAGATAAGCAACCAAAAGCTTTCAGTATGTTACTAAATATTGCATGGAACATATTTATACTAAAAATTTTTGTTAACTGAAATTCAGACATAACTGGATGTCATATTTTTATGTGCTAAGTGTGGCAAGTCTACGATCTTCCCCAGCCACCCTCTCCTGCCTTACTTCCCACCATTTCCTCTATGCACCCTGTGCCCTGTCCAGCTCCTTGTCTTTGCTCATGCTGTTTCTTCTGCCCAGATCCCCCGTCTTTCCCCATGTCCTACTGGTAAACTCTTCTCATCCTTTAAACCCCAGTCCAAATGGCACCTCCTCTGGGAAACCTTCCCTGGCTGGTACATTATCCTCATTTCAGGATGCTCCCCAAACCTGGTTCTCATAGGGTTTTGCCTTACGATTGTATATTTTAAGGCCTGGCATCTACAAACACACAGACATAATTGAATGCCTGCTAAGGAAAGGGTATAAGGGATGAGCTCATTTTTCCCCTCTCCACCCTCCCTCTCCCCCTATTCCCACTCAACTCCTCGTATTATTAAGGTCAAATATTGATTGAGTATTTTTCTGTGCCAGGCACCAAGCTAAGTGCTCTGCATGCAGCATCTCATATAAATTCCCCATAATCTTATGATGTAAATCCAGTTGAATCTCCATTTTGTAGGGGAGGCAATCAGGCACATAGTCACTTGCCTCTGTTTCCACACCTGTAAAATGAAGATGATAACAATATCTTCCTCATTAAGGTTTTCTCCACAACTAGAGTGTGGGTTCCAAGAGGGCAGGAACTTTTCTCTTTATAAACTTCGATATCCTCAGAGCCTAGAATTGTGTCTGGCATTGAGTAGGCACTCAGTAAATACTTGTTGCATGAATGAATAAGTCACCTTACATATGAGGAGACTGCAACTTGGAGAGAGAGAAAGTAATTTGCCCGAGGGCATACAGGTAGTTGTGGTGGAACTTTGGCTAGAACCATAATCAGTGCTGTGTTGGTAAATGTTTAACAACCAGCTCTCTGAAAAACCAATAACCCTGATTTGTAGCATATGTTGATTTCCATGATGTAAATACCCCCTCCATGGCGAATTTCAAGCAACCAACTTGATGTCAATTGGCTTGCAAATTTCCTGAAAGTTAACCATAGGATCTTGCACTGCCTGTCTTACAGGCTGGCTCCAGATACCAAGAACTAGGACATAGTTCTAAAGGGTACACAGTTCCAAAGGGTACACTCCCATCATTGGTACTCTAGCCTGCCTCCCTGAATGAGGCACAGTCTACACTCACAGCTCAGTAGGAGGGGAAAAGACACTCAAATAACTCGGTTCAAAGCAGATTGCACGGGTGATTTTTTTTTTTTTTGCGTACGCGGGCCTCTCACTGTTGTGGCCTCTCCCGTTGCAGAGCACAGGCTCCGGACGTGCAGGCTCAGCGGCCATGGCTCACGGGCCCAGCGGCTCCGCGGCATGTGGGATCTTCCCAGACCGGGGCACGAACCCATGTCCCCTGCGTCGGCAGGCGGACTCTCAACCACTGCACCACCAGGAAAGCCCACAGGTGATTCTTAAAAACCATAAACCCAATCACAAAACTCCCCAGCTTAAAACCTTTCAATATCTTCCTCTTAGCAGAAAATCCAATCTCCTGACCATGACCCATGAGGCCCATTTGTGGAACCTCCCCCTGTACCAGGCACTGTATTAGGGTTTTTGTTGTAGGATATAATGGTGAACATGACATACACAGTTCCTGCTCTCATGGAGCCTCTGTCCAGTAAATGAGGCTGTCAATAAACAAGTAATTAACCATTAAGCACAGATTGAGATACATGTTCAGTAGAGGAGGTGCTAGGAAAGAGAATAATGAGGAGAGTTTCCTTACTTGGACCGAAGGTGAGTAGAGGAAGATTACTCTAAGAAAGTGACATTTGAGACCTGAAGGATGAGAAAGAGTTGGTCGAGGTGTGGGGTTAGTGGCTAGGCAGAAGAGGAGAGGATTTGGCAGTTTGAGGAATAAAAATAATTTCTGTTATCATTGGAGACAGTGGAGGTGGGATGGGCAGGATGATTATAAATATTGTGTTGGTCTGAATGTTTGTGTTCCCCCCAAATTCTTAAGCTGAAATCCTAACTCCCAAGGTGATGGTATTAGGAAGTGAGGCTTTGGGGAGGTGATTAGGTCCTAAGGGTAGAGTCCTCATGAATGGTTTTATATAAGAGGTGGGAGAAAACTCCCTCACCCCCTTCTGCCATATGAGGACACAGTGAGAAGGCATTGTCTGTGAACCGTAAAGTAGGCCCTCACCAGACAAGGAACCTGCCAGCGCCTTCCTTGATCTAGGACTTCTCAGCCCCTAAAGCTGTGAGAAATAAATTTCTGTTGTTTATAAGCCAGCCAGGGTATTTTTTTTCATAGCAGCCTGAACAGACTAAGACAAATATCATGGACATGTAAAATAGGGGGCTAATGGCCAAGGGGACTAAGGCAGAGGCTTAGCCCCCGTTGAAGACAGAGCCTTATTTAAATCCCAGGAGCTCAGATGCACTCTTGGAATGGTTCTTTTTCAATGACGGGCAACTTTCTCCTACAGAAAATCTTTTTACATCTCTTGGGTAGAAACAAGATCATCCAGTTTCTGGCCTTTGCACAGATGAATAAACAGAAGTCCGGACAGGGAAGTGTGATCACCAACAGTTTTGAAGGCAGTAATAGTTATATGGACTTGGACAATACACTTTCTGAGCCAGCACTGCCCAACAGAAATACAATGGAAGCTACAAAGGGAGCTACACGTGTAACTTAGATTTTCTACTACCCACATTTAAAAAAGTAAAAAGAAATGGCTGAAATTTATTTTATATTTTATTTGACCCAATATACCCCAAATATTATTTCAACATTTAATCAGTGGAAGTCTTAGAAATCCGATGGGTATTTTATTTACAGTTATAGCACATTTTAATTCAGACTAGCCATATTTCGAGCCCTCAGTAGCCACATGTGGTTAGTGGGTATAGCACTGGACAGCTCAGTTCAATGCCTCTGCGAATTGAGGATAAAATGAGGGATAAAGCTGCCTAGGTCACTGAATGGATTGTGAGAGCGCAAGGGAAACACCCTGCACGCCAGAGGCGCGTGATAAACCTTAGTTCCTTTCATCTTTTCTCTCACCGCACCGCCCTCCATCAAGTCTCCGCCCCTTTTCCCCGCCCCCTTCAGGCTCCGGGAGGAAGTAGTACTGTCCAATGCAGCGCGCTTTACGGTAGTATGGCCGTAAAGCCACACTTTTACCGCAGTGTGGCCGGCTCGTGCGACGCGCGCACTTTTACCTCATTGGCTCTGCGGCCCCTGCCCAAGGCGCTTTACAGCCGTGTGGCTGGAGCAGCCTATGCGGGGACCGCGGTTCGGTCGTGAGTGGAGGGAATCAGAGTAGACGGTGTTGACTGAACCTGGAACCATGGACGTTGGCGAACTTCTGAGCTACCAGGTATGAGGGACGAGGAGGGCTGGGGGGGACCGTCCTCTCACCCGGGCAGGAGTCGTAGGACCAGAGTCCCTTCATCTCACTTTCTCCCACCTCAGCCCCGGGTCCCCTCACGTCTCCTGTCACCCGGGTCCTAGCCTCTCATTTCACGTAACTCCCTCGAATTTCTCCTGGGCTCTTCCAGTTTATTTCTTCCCAAGGCCCGGGCCCCTTCTTCTCAACTAAAGGCTGGGCTCCTTCTCACCCTGCCCTGGGGTCTGGCTCCCTTCAACTATTCTGAAGGCCCCAAACTATCTTCACAACCATCCCCCTTAAACTCTCTTCTCCAGTCATTGAGTTGGTGGTCGTGGTGGGAGAGCACTGGCCCTTCTTGCATTTGAGCCCCGGCTTCTCTACTGACCGGCTCTGTGGCTTTGGGACAAGTCCTGTCGCCCTCTTCGAGCCTCAGCTTTTGTATGTATAAAGTGGAGACAGTAATAGCTACCTATTAGGTTTGTTTCAGGACTGTATCAACCAATGGATGTGAAAGTTGGGTGTGGAAAGCCGGACCCATGTTAATTGCAGTCATTGACAGATGTTTGACATTCCAGCGTGGGATGAGTACCTCGGAATCTTCTTGTCCCACTTGCTCGGAGTACTTGTGGGGAAACAGTGGCCCAGAGGGTAGAAAGGACTTGTCCAGAGTCACTCAACAAGTAAGAGCTGGGATTAGAGATGAGATCTTTTGGCTCCCAGCTCAACGTTTTTCCCCGACTTTTGACTTCCTAAATGTCCGGTATGGTAGCCACTAGTCACATATGGCTATCGAACGCTTGAAATGGGACTTGTCTGAATTGAGAAGTACTCTAAGTGTCAGATCACACTGGAATTTGAAGAATCAGTATTAAAAAAGTAAAATTTTTATGTTGATTACATGATCATGTCGATTACTTTGATTATTGATCATACTGATTAATTATATATTTCACCCATTACCCATATATTAATCATATATGGGTAATGGGTGAAATAAAATACATTCAAAATAAGTTTTACCTATTTCTGTTGACTTTTTAATGTAGTTACTGGCCTTTTTGTGTCACTACTAAAATTACATGTATAGCAGGCCTTACATTCCCATTGGACAGCTCTGCAGTAGAGAATAGGGGATTAAGAGACATGATGAGTCTGAAGCCCTATGGCTTGGAATCTCTGTTTTGCTGCTAACTGGCTGCTGTAACCTTGAGCAGAATACTTAGCCTCTCTATGCCTCAGTTTCCTCATCTTGTAAATGGGGGCAATGAAAGTAGCTATCATATAAGTCTGTTTTGAAGCTGCTGTGAAATGTAAAGTGTTTAGCCCAATGCTTGTCAAAGAGTAGACGTTTAAAAAACGTTAGCAATTATATTCATGCAGTTCCCTCAGCCGGTATACATAGAGCTGACCTTGGAAACTAGACATGGTGGGAAAGAACTTGTAAGCAGTGGGAGGTATATAGCCAGGTGATTTCCTTTTTAAGACAGTAATAGGATGTGAAAGAAGAAAGGAAATAGCATTGTTGAATGAGTGGTTATATGCCTGTTTGGCCTACATATGAGCCCATTGACTCATAGAATATTAAAGCTAGAAGAGGTTCATTCATTTGCTCAACAAATATCTATTGAATATATACTGCATCTGCTGAGCATACAACATTGAACAAAACAGACAAGGTTCTTGCTTTTGTGGAGCTTATAATCTAGTGGGGAGGTAACAAGATAAGAAAGTAAACAAATGAGAAATTCAGATCGTGATAAGTGCTTTGAAGGATACACAGGGTATGCTACAGAGCTGTGCTGTTTGGTGTGGTAGCCACTGGTCACATGTTACTCTTGAACACTTGAAATGTGGCTAGTTAGAATTGAGATCCGCTACACCTGTAAAATACACACTGGATTTTCAAGACTCCCTCACACCCTCCCTCACCCACGGCTCCCTCCCTAGTATGAAAAAAGTGACTGTAAAATATATTAATTTTTATATTGATTCCATGCTGAAATGATAATACTTAGGATATGTTGGCTTAAAGAAAATTATTAAAATTAATAACATCTTCTTAAAAACTTTTTAAATGTGGCTACTAGAAAATTTAAAGTTATGTATGTGGCTTGTTTGTGGCTCTCAATATATTTTTATTGGACAGAGCTGCTAAAGAAAATAACCGCTCGGGGGCTTCCCTGGTGGCGCAGTGGTTGAGAGTCCGCCTGCCGATGCAGGGGACACGGGTTCGTGCCCCGGTCCAGGAGGATCCCACATGCCGCGGAGTGGCTGGGCCCGTGAGCCATGGCCACTGAACCTGCGCGTCTGGCGCCTGTGCTCCGCAACGGGAGAGGCCACAACAGTGAGAGGCCCGCGTACCGCAAAAAAAAAAAAAAAAAGAAAAGAAAAGAAAATAACCGCTGGGAGCCGGAGACAGGACCTATTATTTTAGATAATATGGTCTAGGAAGGACTTTGAGGAGTGGACATTAAAGGACCGATGGTTGAGAAGGAGCCAATCGTGAAAAGCACAGAATAATCAAGGCAGAGGGAATGAATAGCAAGTACACAGGCTGTGAGGTATTAAAATAGAAGCTGGTGCAGCCTGTTAGAGGATCAGGAAGAGGACTGATGTAGCAGGAACTTGGTGAATGAGCAGGGGAACGATAAGTGATAAGGTTGGAGATGTAGGCGGATGACAGACTATGTAGGCCTTCCTGTGGGCCATGATAAGGAATTTGAATTTTATTTTGAGAAATCTTATAGATGACCTCATTCAACCCACATATTTATAAATGAAAAGTGAACTCCATTTTGGTAAGGGACTTACTTCCCTGAGGTTGTGGGCCAAGGTAGTGACAAGAATTGAAACCAGAATCCTGATCTTATTTCCAGCTCTGTTCATTCCCCACGTGCACTACTCATGCACTTTTCTTTCTGTAAGATCAGTGTCCACTTTTCCTGTTCCTAAAAGATGGTACAGTCTAGAATCTAGTCCATAATAAATGCTCCCATCCTCTTGTAGAAAGTCATGAGGATTACCTGAGTTAATGGATGCAAAAGTTCTTTGAAGACTAACTTTTTATAGACATGAAAGATGCATTGCATGCCTGCATCATTTCTCTAAATCCTTATAACAACCCTAAGAAGAAGGTACTGTTTTAAATCCCTGTTGTACAGATGGGGGAACTGAGGTACAGAAAAGTGCCTGCCTCAGAGTTGGAGTTCCTAACCACTGTGCTGTGCTGAGCTAAAGTGCTTTCAGATATGTTCTTACATTAATTCTCAGCATGCCCTGTGAGGTAGGTGGCATGCCTATTTTATAGAAAAGGAAACTCAAGCTAGAGAGGTCAGTTACCGGCCCAAGATGAAACAGCCAGTAAGGAGCAGAGCCAGAACTGGAACCAACCGAATACCCAAATCTAGTTTTCCAATTTTAAAAACTTTTAAAGTTGAAGTATGGTACATGTATAGAAGAATGCATAAATCTTAAGTGCTTTTGATTATACTTGTCAGTTACAAAGTAGACTCAATATGACCACTAAAGTTCATTTCTCAGGGACAAAGTGGTCTAATTTGAACATCCCCACCCCCAGAGTTTGATTCAGTAAGTCTCCCGTGGGACCTTAGAATTTGCATTTCTAACAAGATTCCAGGTGATGTTTAAGCTGCTGGTCCAGGGACCACACTTTGAGACCCACCCCTGATCTAGAATGATCTACATTCCTCTTAAAGTCTTCTCTGAGACATTCACCTCCCTTCTCATGGCCATTAGTTTGCAGTAATTTGAGCTTAAGTTATACTTTGCCCCTGCCATCTCAGATATTGAGCACAAATCACTTAATCTTTCTGGGCCTCAGTTTCCTAATATGCCTAATGAGGGGATTAGGTAAGTTTCTCTGAGGTCCCTTGTAGCTTTAAAATTCTGTGATACTGATTATTTAGGCGAAGAGCTCCAGAGATTTCAAGGGATAAGAAAAGCTTGATGTAGAAGAATGAATTGGGGTTGAAAATCTGGAAGATTTGAGTTTTATTCCTACCTTTATCATTATTTATCTGGGTGATTCAGGATAAGTCACTTCCCTTCTCTGTACATCATTTTTTTAATCACTGTAAAATGAGGAGGTTGAGCTATATGACTTCTGGTTCTTTCTTTTCCTAAAATTCAAAGACTAAGGTAAATAAAGAAAATATGTAATGCCAAAAATGTTTATTAAAAGTATTTGATGTTTTTTTTGGATGCTTACTAAATTTCACTTTCGGGGCAACTTGGTGGGAAGATTCCAATTTTCTGCTGAGATTGGTTCTTCTAGTAATAGAGTTAGGCAGCAAGTGCCTCAGTATATGCGTTATATCCTTGACATATGTTGACTATTCATTTGAAAAGACAGGAGAATTACAATGTGGACAGGTGGTGGTGGAAAAAGTCTTAAAGAGGAAACCAGTTATGTTCCCAATATGGAAATGTACTTTTTTGATGCCTTCAGGCTTAGACATCTCATCAAGAAGTGTGCCCAGCAGTTCCTTGGCTGAAAAGTTTCTGCTGCATAGGCACGTATATGAACTCCAGGGCATTCTCATTAATACTGATTCCACAGATGTCTGGAAAAAGTTCTTATCTTTGAAGTTTTGCAATAAAGAATTCACATTTAGTGCAGTTTGGCTCATTGGGAATGACTTATTTTGTGACATGAGAAGTATTCTCTTTGAGGCAGATTGGGGTCAGGGGCCCTTGGTTTTGACAATATTGCAGACACCCACTCCTCTCGTCACCTATCGGTCAGTAACATAGCATTTCCTTGGATTGCAGGGGCTTATTGGAATCTATAATCTTTCTCCTTTTCCCTTCTTCTTTCTTTCTTTTGAAGTAAAAAATTTTAATGACAACAATCTGACAGGAATAGTATTATAGTATTCAAGAAAAGGGAAACTACTACCCTAATCCAATAAAATATTTTTATATTCCCACAGTCCTTATGTATTTTGCATGGCTATAACCATTGTATATATACTGTTTTGTGTTCTGTGCTTTAATTTAACATTGCCAGAAATACTTTGTGTTTCTACATAGTCTTCATGTTGTTTTTAAAGTTTACATACTTTTTGCTCAAGTGATAGACCAACCATTTTTCCGTAAACTGCTCCTCTATAATCGAGTACCTAGGTGGTTTTCAGGTTTTGTTCTTGGAGATAATATTGCAGTTAACTTCTTTATTCATGTGGCATTTTCCCCCTCACATCTGTCGTTAGTAATTATCATGTGCCATCATCTCCTGTGCTAAGTATTGCATGGGCTAAAATGATTAAGATATGGTCTTGGACCTTAAAGAATTCATAGTTAAGGAGCAAGACAGACCTTTCAACAACTAACTGTATGAATAAAGTATTATGCGAGCACAATGGAAGGAACGATTGGATGTGCCTGGAGAGGGGATGTATTGCTGGGAATGGATTTGGTTTGGTCATTGAGGAAAAGGAGATGACATTGGAATCTCAGCCCTGATGAATGAATAGAAATTCTGTGGGTACTGAAGGAGGCTGAGGAGAGTCATTCTTGACTGGGATTAGTGACAGCAAAAGCATGGGGGTGAAATGTTCAGAGCACTGAGTGAATAGAGTGGAGTGGCAGGAGATGATGGGGTTGCCTCAGCTGCAGGTATGTCAGGCAATACACAGTGCTCATGTGGAAGTAATCCTTTATCAGTTTACAGTGCTAACAGTAGTGTGTATTCCAATTTTACTGCAATCTCGATACTACTAGTGGTCATAATTTAATTTTTTCTCATTAATATAGTAGGTATATAAAGTGTTAGTTCCTTTGCTTTAATAAGCATTTTTCCCTTGCATGTGTTTATTGTTTGTACTTCTTATTATCAGCTTTTTTTCCTTAGGGTTGTGTTGTAGCTTATAACCGAGCTTTTCTGTTGTTTTTTTGTTGATGGTGTGTGTATAAGAAACATTATTGGAAGCCTGGACACTTGTGCTCAAATATATCTTTCATTCTTTGGTAGCCCCATTTTACCTCCAACTCTGAGAATATTGTCATAATCATGATGTCACTTTACAGCATCATGAAATAGGCTCTTTTTTCATGACAGTTTAGTGCTTTTTGAAGTTACTTATTGTTAGTGGGACTATAAGTAACAAATAAATTGCTATTCTTATTGATATTCCCACTTCAGGGTGTTTTCTGTTTCATCTTCTGAGTGACGTTTTTTCTTAAGTTCACTTCCTCCCTTTGCAACCTTCTCTTCTCTTCACCACCACCCCCCACCCCGCCACCCCCCGCCCATGAGTTTTTTTCATACTCGCAAAATACATTGTATTTATGTGCCCCCTTGCACCCTAGGCAGTGAACTGAGAGGCAGGGACCAGCACCTAGAGAGTGTCTCTCTGCTAGTTGATGCCTAATAAATCATTGTTTAATGATTGAGTGAATAAACCAGTATGTACCTTCAAATATGCTCTTTTGGAAAGCATTTGTTCTAATATCTTGTCTGCTTGCTGGCTTGTATCTCTTTGCTTTCATGTTAGACTTCAAGAAAGTTTGAGTCAAATCTGTTACTTCAGTTACTGAATTGTCCTTCCCTGTGCTGTACAGAGGACCTTGTTGTGTATCTATTTTATATATAGTAGTTTGTATCTGCTAATCCCAAACTTCTACTTTATCCCTTCCCCACCCCCTTTCCCCTGTGGTAACCATAAATTTGTTTTCTATGTCTGTGAGTCTGTTTCTGTTTTGTAAATAAGTTCATTTGTATCATATTTTATATTCGACGTATAAGTGATATCATATGGTATTGTCTTTGATTTACTTCACTTAGTATGATAACCTCTAGAGCCTCATTTTTTTTTTTTAACATCTTTCTTGGAGTATAATTGCTTTACAATGTTGTGTTAGTTTCTGCTTTATAACAAAGTGAATCAGCTATACATATACATATATCCCTGTTATCTCCTCCCTCTTGCATCTCCCTCCCATCTTCCCTATCCCACCCCTCTAGGTGGTCACAAAGCACCGAGCTGATCTCCCTGTGCTATGCAGCTGCTTCCCACTAGCTATCTATTTTACATTTGGTAGTTTATATATGTCCATGCCACTCTCTCACTTCATCCCAGCTTACCCTTCCCCCTCCCTGTGTCCTCAAATCCATTCTGTATGTCTGCGTCTTTATTCCTGTCCTGCCCCTAGGTTCTTCAGAACCATTTTTTTTTTTT
>RJWK010034540.1:0-22615 GCA_004363435.1 Platanista minor | reverse complement strand
AAAAAAAAAAAAAAAAAAGAGTTGGGGTAGGAAAATAGAAATATAATTGCATGTTAGCCGTTACATATTGAATTTATCATACATTTTTTTTGCCATATGTTAGACTTTTAGTATTATGGAACAAATTACAATATATAGTATCTAATCTTGAACAGATTGCTCTTTAATTCTGGAACTGAAAAAAAAAAACAACTTTAAAGGAAAGCTACTCTACAGTTTGTTTGTTTTTTTTCAGTGAACTTATGTTAAATCTTTTCTAACTTCATTGAGCTCTTCACCTCACACCTGCAATTTTGTTCAAACTAATTCCCCACTTATTTGATAATATTGACACAATCTGGTAGGAACTCACTTTCTCACAACTTTTATGGGATCACATCCTTTTCCATGATCTCAGTAGAATATTTATCATTTATTCTATCCAAGGCTCTGCTGAGTCTTCAAAACTATCTCCTTTCTTAAGTTTTGCTTTGTTCATCACTTTTTTCTTGGCATTTCATTCTCTCCATCTCCACTGAATTTTTCTGTTTACTTTTCTTGTTTGTCCTGTCCTGATAAAATCTCTTAGCCAGCTCTGCAACCATTCATTCTCTTTTAATTATTAAACTTCTTGAAAGATCAGACTGTATTTTCATCTTCCATTTCATCACTATACACTCATTTTTTTATTCTTCTATAATAATGCTTTGCTTTTCAATCCTGAATTTTAACTGTTCTTATTTGGACAGATATTCAACATATCAGAGATTTTTTTCTACTCCCTAGCTTGTCTACCATAGCTCTTATTTTCTTGTTTCATTTATCATCGATTTATTATTACAGCCAACATACCAGTTTAAATCTTCATTCTTTATGTTTGAATGGTCAAACTTGCTTTCTGTTGGGCAATTATTAATCTGTATGTCCTCCAACTCATTATGCACACAGTAACTAAATTAATAAATGAATCTTTCTAAAACACTGATCTCATAAATAGTTTATGTAGAAAACCTCTGCTGAATTCCCATTGTCTACAGAATAAAACTAAAAGAAATTGACTTTTCAGGTGCTCAACAATCAGGCTCCAAATCCCCTTTCTGATTTTACTTTTCACTATTTCCTTTCATGAATCCTATAATCTGCCCACAATCTTTGCTTATGTTCATACATTTGCTCCCATTTTTCTAATATCAAGTCTGTAGCTTTTATAGCACATTCCTAATTCCACCTACTTCATCAATCCTTCCCTGATATTTCAGCAGAATATAATCTCTCTCTTTTTAACTTCCATCATATTTTACCAATACATTTCTTCTTTCTTCTCTAAAAAATATTTTATTATTTGTAAAACATAGCAAAAGTAGTGATGTGTGAGAAACATACCATCAAATTCCAAAAATAATATTTTATATCATATGTTAAGTATAATAAATTATAATATCTTATTAATGTAATGTCTTGATTGACTGTAAGATGTTTCAGGCTTTCCTCTCTACAAATTCATTTTTTAGGTCATTCAAATATATAATTTATCAACTATATTTTCAATTAATTAATTAATTAATGAAAACAGTGCTAGTTGCTCTCAACAAGTGCAAGATTACAAATAATTTTTATTATTTTTAATATTGAAAAGGCTATTTTTGCTGACATAATCTAATTGAATTGTTTGATTATTTTTAAAAAATCAAAGTTTTGAGAATTTTCTATATATTCTAGCTTCAAGTCTTTTATCATACATGTAGTTTGAAAATGTTTTCTTCCAATATGTGCATTTTATTTTCATCCTTTTAGCAGACTCATTGAGAAAAATTTATATTTTAAATGAAATATGGGGGACTTCCCTGGTGGCACAGTGGTTAAGAATGCACCTGCCAATGCAGGGGACACATGTTCAATACCTGGTCTGGGAAGATCCCACATGCCGGGAGCAACTAAACCCATGCACCACAACTACTGAGCCTGCACTCTAGAGCCTGCAAGCCGCAACTACTGAACCCATGTGCCACAACTACTGAAGCCCATGTGCCTAGAGCCCATGCTCTGCAACAAGAGAAGCCACCACAATGAGAAGCCTGTGTGCTGCAACTAAGAGTAGCCCCCACTCACTACAACTAGAGAAAGCCCATGCACAGCAAAGAAGACTCAACACAGCCAAAATAATAATAATAATAAATAAAATAAATAGATTTTAAAATATTAAAAAATAAATAAATGAAATACAATTTATTATGTTTTTGTTTTATAGGGATTGTATTTTTGGTGTTATATCTAAGAAGTTTTCACCAAACCCCTGTCATTAACTTTTTCTTGTATACTTTCCAATAAGTTTTTATATATTTATGTTTTACATTTAAATCTATTGGTTCGCCAAAAAGTTTGTTGGGGTTTTTCCATAAGATGGTATGGAAAAACCTGAATGAACTTTTTGGCATACCCAATACAATTAATTTTGTAAGGTTTTGGTTGAAGTTCTTTTTTTTTTTTTCTTTTCTTTTCTCTTCTCTCTTCCCTCTCTTCCTGTCACCTCTTAGTGTTCTATTTTCTTTTCCGAATATAGGTTTCCTATTGTTTCAGCATCATTTGTCAAAAAGACGAGCCTTCTTCCTTTCAATTGCTTTTGCACCATAGTATAAAATCAGCTGGCGATACTTGTGTGTGTCTATTTCTGGGTTCTTTATTTTGTTCCACTTATCTGTGTGTCTATTCATCCACTAGTATCAAACATTCATGATTACTATAGCTATATATAAATCTTAAAATTAGATAGAGTGATTCCCTCCACTTTACCTTTTTTTTCAAAGTTGTTTTAGTTCCTTTGTTTTCTACATTACTTTTAGAATAATCTTATCAATGTTTACATAATATTGCTGGAATATTGATGGGGAGAATTAATATCTTTACTTTGCAGAGACTTTCAATTGAGAAATACAACATATCTCGCCATTTACTTAGGTCATCTTTTAGTTCCTTCAACAATATTTTGTAATTTTTATCATACAGCATTTCTGCGCATGTTTTGTTAGATTTTTGTTCAAATATTTCCTTGTTTTTGAACAAAATAGTATTGTATTTTCAGGTTTTGTGTATATATGTTCATTGCAGAAATATAAATACAATTGGTTTTGTATGTTGACATTATATCCTGCACGTTGATGAACTTTATTGTTAGTCCTAGGAGTTATTTGCAGGTTCTTTGGAATTATCTATATAGACAATCATGTCTTCTGCAAATATTTTACCTATAGGTATATGTTGATATTTACATACCTCTATGGTGTATTATAGGTCTGAGAGTTGTATTATAAAAGTTCTCCATTAATTTCAAAGATGTGTAAGGACTGAAATTTAGTATTGCACATTAGTAATCCCCAACAAATGATTTTGAATGAATTGGGTGAAACTTCCTAATTATTTCATTCATATAATTCAGTAGAGGGAATTGTGAATTAAGCTATGCTTTTATTATATTTCATGTAAAACCCCAATATTTGGGAATTTTCCCAGCAGTATATGAAATGATATCTGCAATGGATTCTGTGGATTCCTAATATTATGTAACTACCCAATATATTATGAATGAGTCAACTTATTAGACCCTCATTTCTGTCATTTGCCAGTTATCCTGGTGGTATCTATACTGAGTGAATTGCTAAAGGACTTAAACAATTTTTGAAAATGTGAATTCCATGTTTTCATTTCAGGTCTACTAAATCAAAATCTCTTGGTTCTGAGGCACTGGAACCCTATTTTTTAAAAGCTCTTCAGTTTTTAAAAGTATGCATATTTCATGGTTCCATTTGCACAACATGTATGAAATAGAATAATATAAGATATGGAGGAGAGACTAGTAATTGTTAAGGTTTAGAGGTAGACAGTAAAGGAAGAGAATGTGGCTGTAAAGGGGTAGCATGAGTGTGTCTTATCATGGTACAGTTAAGCATCTTGATTGTGGTAAGGATTACAAGAAGCTACACAGATGAAAAAATTGCAAGAAATGTGTGTGTGTACATGCACTAAGGGATGTATAACAGGTTTACTCAGATTAATCTCAATTTCCTTGTTTTGATGTACTGTACTAATGCAAGATACTAATATTGGGTGAGGCTGGGTGAAGGGTGAATGATACCTCCCTGTATATTTCCTTGAAAGTTCTTGAGATTCTATGATTATTTCGAGAAGTAAGGTTTTAAAACAAAAACTGTCTTCTCAGGTACTTTTATGCAGCCTGTTGACTGTCCTGACTGGCATTTTGGAACCCCTGTGTAGGAAGCTTTTGGGGGAATTCATAAAAACGTTGAATAAGTATTTCTCTTGGTGGTAAAAATATTATAATACTGTTATTAAAAAATGTGATTTTTAGTTTGAGTGTTTGAGTAGCACAGAATTACTTTCAGGCATATATTAGAAGCATATTGTTTAATTTAAAATTAATCCACCTATCTCTTTCTTCTGCTCCACATCGGGCTGCCCAGATCTTTTGTTATAGTGATAGAAGATAACATGAATCTCAAAGTCCCACACTGGTAGATAACATGTCCAGGGTAAGCTATAATTAATAATCATTTCATTATTGAGGAAGGTCACTGGATTTGCATGATTATTCTTTTATTGTGAATGTGTAATTCACTTTTGATCCTATGAAGTGACATCTTTGGTTGTCTGGTTCATATTCCCAATAGGAGCTATTCATTAGCAGTGGGTAACAAGATGAACTAACAAGATGGACATGAGTGCACAATGTCATTCCTTAGTTATAAAAACAGTGCAATACTGGGATTCATGGTGAGAAGAAGATTCTGTTGATACCATGAGATAAATCTCCCATTATACTCAGAAACTCAGCATGCTTAAAAACTTTTCATGGATACCACATTTAGTTTTGCCTCTGCAACTTAAAAGGGAATTTACAGAGGATTAAAAGAGAGTTCCTAAATGATTAAAGGATTAAGTCTATGACCTCTAAATGAAGGTTAAATGGACTGTAATTATTTAGCCTGAAGACTAGGAAACCAAGAGACAAGTTAGAATTATCTCTTAAGAATATGACAGACGATTATACAGAGAATGTTATACTGTAGTCTCTAATTCTTCTGAAGATGCCTAGAAGTTAACATAAATTGCAGCATAAGGAATTTAGATTATGTCTTTTTTTTTTTTTTTTTTGCGGTATGCGGGCCTCTCGCTGTTGTGGCCTCTCCCGGAGGAGCAGCAGAGCACAGGCTCCGGACGTGCAGGCTCAGTGGCCATAGATCACAGGCCCAGCCGCTCAGCGGCATGTGGGATCTTCCCGGACCAGGGCACGAACCCGCGTCCCCTGCATCGGCAGGCGGACTCTCAACCACTGCGCCACCAGGGAAGCCCTTTTTTTTTTTTTTTTTTTTTTGCTAGATTATATCTTAAATGGAATTTCAAGAAAATTGGGTCTTTAGATATTTAAAATTATTATCTGTGGGTATTGTAGCAATTCCATTGTGAAAGCAAACAAAAAGAATATTCACACAAAATGTATTCAATGGACTTAACTTCTTGAAGGAGCATTGCAGACGGAGTGATTTTTATATCATAGAAACGACTCAGGAGATCTCCTGGGGCACCTCTTACTACTGCCCTGCTCTGTGACTAACAAAGTAAAATTACAACAACCTAATAGAGGCAGATCTGATAGTGGCTCACACACTTCAGGGATGAAGTTTTGGGTTAGTCTAACCCACAAGGAACCAAATAAACCAAGATGCTTGCTGAAGATAAAGGGAATATAGAATGAGTAGAAGAAGAAAGTGGTTGTAAGTACTAGTTGAAACCATGTACTACTTTCTCATTTTGATATGAATATATTATGTAAAATAATTTTTCCTTTCTTTTTATTTTATATTAATTTATAGAGTATATAAATTACAATGTATTTACATATTAAGGTATGTTATATATTTATATATTATTTATTTATATATAAAATAAGAGCTTGTTATAGAAATTTAAACATTCAATTATGGGAGCTGATTAAGCAGTCTGTGTGATACTGCTAGTGTTTCCATTTGTTTAATCAAACCCTGAATGATATATGTGGATAATAATGCAATAACAAGTAAAATGTGGGTAATAAGAGTAACTATGGATAATTGTTATATTTAAATATGTTAGAGCCTAACTCATAGAATTAATATGACAATTAAATAACAATAACATTAAAAAGCCCTTAGAACACTCTTAACCTATAATAAATAATTTATGGTATATTATTATTTTTATTAATAGTATTACCTACATTTTCATTAAAATTCACATTCTTTTTTTCAAATTAATATTTTATTTATTTATTTGTTTGCACTGGGTCTTAGTTGCAGCAGGCAATCTCCTTAGTTGCAGCTTGCTGGCTCCTGAGTTGTGGCATATGAACTCTTAGTTGCAGCATGCATGTGGGATCTAGTTCCCTGACCAGGGATCAGACCCAGACCCTTTGCCTTGGGAGTGCAGAGTCAACCACTGCATCACCAGGGAAGTCCTTATCATTCTTTTTTAAAAGTCTAATCATCTCTATTTATCCCTAACATATATTTTGCTCCACCTGCTTGTGAAATTTACATAAATTGAATTATACTGTGTATATTTTTGTGAGTTGATTATTTTACACAGTAACGTGATCACTGCTGCATTGTACACCTTTTCCTAAACACATATTTATTATTGTGCAAAACTGATCAAAATCATATATAAATAAATAAGGTATATTGATGTTAACATAATACAATCATATATTAATATAATTTATGAACTATATACAAATATTATAAAAGAGTGAAGAAAAATTTTCTATAAATATATATAAATTGAGAAAAATATGTATAGCAGGTTTATACATGATAACAACCATTATTAATAACTACTTTCTTCCAGTACTCATTCTGTATTCCCTTTATCCTCAGCGAACATCTTGGCTGTTCGGTTCCTTGTGGAGTAAGCTAACCTAAAATGTCATCTGTAAAGTGTATGGGCCACTGTCAGATTTGTCTGTATTGGGCTGTATTTTCACTTAGTTAATCACAGGGCAGGACAGTACTAAGAGGTGCCCAGGGGATCTTCTGTACTCCAGAGATACTCCTTCTTAACCTCTGTCTTAGTTTGTTCAGGCTGCTGTAACCAAATGCCATAGACTGGGTAGCTTATAAGCAACGGAAATTTTTTTCTCACAATTCTGGAGGCTGAGGGTGCAAGATTAGGGTGCCAGGATGATCTGGCTTTGGTGAATGCATTCTGAGTTGCAGACTGATGACTTCTCTGTCCTCACTTGGTAGATGGGCCTAGAGAGTTCTCTAAGTTCCTTTTATAAGAGCAGTAATCCCATTCATGAGGGCTCCACCCTCATGATTTAAGCACCTCCCACAGGCCCCACCTCCTAATACCATCACATTGGGTATTAGGATTTCAACATGTGAATTTTGGAGAGGATACAAACATTCAAGCCATAGCACCCACACTGTTTAGTAGCAATCCATTTTTCTCTTGATCACCAGTTTTCTACTGAAAATATTTTCTACTGTTCTTAATTTTATTGTATTATGAACAATGTTGCTACAAACATATCAGCCATCTATTGCTGAGTAACAAATCACTTCATAATTTGTTAAAAAACAAAAAAAAATGTATTTACTCATTATTCCTTGTGTCAGAAATTTTGACTGGAACTAGCTGGGAACAATTCATCTTTGCTTCACATAGTGTCTTCTAAGATCTGTCATATGTCTGGGGTGTCACCTGGCATGGCTGAGCCTTTCCCGTCACATGGTCTCACATCCACAGATGGGAAGTTCAGGCTTGTTCCTATGGTGGCAGCATTCCAAGAGGGCAAGAGCAAAAGTTGTAAGGTTTCTCAAGACTTAGGCTTGGAACAGACAGAGCACAATGTCCATAGCATTCTATTAGTCAAACAAATCACAAATCCAGCCCAGATTTAAGTGGTAGAGAAATAGACTCCATATTTTGATGAAAGTAGTTTAAAATCATTTTAAGCCACAAACTATTCATGTTGCTTCTCACTTTAAAATATGCTTACCAATATGCTAGAATCCCCCAAAGTCTTCTCCACTGCAATATCCGACTCAATGTCCATGTTCTCATTGTTTACCTTAGGTCTGGATTTGGAGATGCTATTGAGATGCAGTTTCTCTTCCTGAGGGATCTGTGATTTAAACAGATAAATTATTACTCTCCTATACACCCAATATAAAAGCAGAAGATCATGCAGGGCAGTAGAAATAGACACAGCTGATCAAAAAGTAGTAGCAAAAGATATCTAGTAGTCACTGGCCCACAGCAATTCTTAAACATATCTGAACAGTAGTTGACAGCACACTGGCCCCATTCTGGTAGCTCAAACTATTCCCTGATTAGGGCCTGTTTTTGTAATCTGAGAGTGTTTTCCTAAGTTTCTTGTTGGTTCTTAGATCCATCTCCTGGGCTCTTGAATGAGTGCTCTGAGGTAACTATCTTTTATACAAAAAATGGTTTGTGTTTCAGCTCCAGACCACTCCGTCCTCATATTTCTTTCACTAGACTGTAGCATTTTCAACCTGATTCCTGCCTACAAACAGTTTAGGTCCTAGAGGTTTCCTTTGTGTTTTTACAGTTTCTGTCCCTGAGGTAGGTGGTGCTTTTGTTAATATAATCATTTAATATGTGTGGGGATTTTCTCTGCATCATATTTGAGTATACAGCATATATGAAAAATCAAATACACACTTTTCAAATAGACTATGGTTTTTAGAGCAGTTTTAGGTTTACAGCAAAATTTAGCAGAAGGTGCAGGGAGATTTCTTATATACCCCCACCCTGACTCATGTATAGTTTTTTAATTATCAATATTCCATACTAATATCGTACATTTGTTACAAGTGATAAACCTACATTGACACATAATTATCATCCAAAATACATAGTTCAAATTAGGGTTCACTCTTGCAGTGGTATATTTTATAAGTGGGACACATTTTTAATGAAATATATCCACCATTATAATATCATACAAGTAAGTTTCACTGTTCTGAAAAAATCTCCTGTACTTCATTTATTCAACCCTCCCTCCTCCTATCCCCTAGCAAACCTAATCCTTTTACTGTCTCCATACTTTTTCCTTTTCTGTGATATCATATAGTTGGAATTCTACAACATGTAGCCCTTTCAAATTGGCTTCCTTTGTTTAGTAATGTGCAATCATTAAGTTTCCTCCATGTCGTTTCATAGCTTGATAACTCATTTTTTTTGGCACTGAATAATATTCCATTGTCTGGATGTATCACAGTTTATTTATCCATTCACCCACTGAAAGATATCTTGGTTATTTCCAAATTTTGGAAATTATGAAAAAAGCTGTTATAAACATCCATGTGCAGGTTTTTGTGTGGACATAAGTTTTTAAGTTTGGGTAAATAGGATTACCTATTGTACGGTAAAAGTATGTTTAGGTTTTTTGTGAAACTGCCAAGTTGTCTTCTGAAGTGGCTGTACCATTTTGTACCCCTACCAGCAATTAGTGAGAGTTCCTGTTTCTCCATACTATTGCCAGCATTTGGTTTTGTCAGTGTTCTGGATTTTCGTAATTCTAGTAGGTGTGCACTGTTGTGTAACATTATATTTTCCTGATGGCATGTGTCATAGAACATCTTTTCATATGCTTGCTTGCCATTTGTATATCTCCTTTGATGAGGTGGCTGTTAAGGTCTTTGACCCATTTTAATTGGGTTGTTTGTTTTCTTATTGTTGAGTTTTAAGAGTTCTTTTTGTATTTTGGATAATAGCCCTTTATCAGATGTGTCTTGCAAAAAATTTCTCTCAGTTTGTGGCTTGTCTTCTCATTCTCTTGACATTGTCTTTTGCAGAGCAGAAGTTTTTAATTTTAATGAAGTCCAGCTTATAAAGTCTTTCTTTCATGGATTTGACCTTTGGTGCTGTATCTAAAAAGTCATCACAATACCCAAGGTCATCTAGGTTCTTTCCTATGTCACCTTCTAGGAGTTTTATAGTTTTACATTTAGGTCTATGATCAATTTTGAGTTAATTTTTGTGAAGGGGATAAGGCCTATGTTGAGTTTCGATTTTTTGCATGTGATGTCCAGTTGTTCTTACAACATTTGTTGAAAAGACTATCTTTACTCCATTGTATTGCCTTTATTTCTTTGTCAAGTATCAGTTGACTATATTTATTTGGGTCTATTACTGGGCTTTCCATTCTTTTCCATTAATTGTCTATTATTTTACCAATACTAAACTGTCTTGATTACTGTAGCTTTTAGTAAGTCTTGAAGTCAGGTAGTGTTGGTCCTCCAATTTTGTTTTTCTTATTCAGTCTGCATTGACTGTTTTGTCTTTTGTCTCTCCATATGAACTTTAGAATCAGTTTTTCAGTATCCACAAAATAACTTTCTGGAATTTTGATTGGGTTTGAGTGGAATCTATGGATCAAATTGGAAAGAACTGACATCTTGACAATGTTAAGTCTTCTTATCCGTGAACATGGGGTATCTCTCCATTTATTTAGTTCTTTAATTACATTCGTCAGACTTTTGCAGTTTTTTTCTTTTAGATGTTGTACATATTTTGTTGGAATTATACCTAAGTAATTCATTTGGGGTGTGGTAATGTAAATGGTATTGCATTTTTAATTTCCAATTCCACTTGTTCATTGCAGGTACATAGGAAAGCAACTGGCTTTTGTATATTAACCTTGTATCCTGCAAATTTTCTATGTTTGCTTATTAGTTCAAGGAATATATGTGCAGAGTCTTGAATTTTCTACATAAGTGATCATGTCTTCTATGAACAAATACAGTTTTATATTTTCCTTCACAATCTGTATACCATTTTCTTCCTTTTGTTTTCTTATTGCATTAGCTAGGACTTCCTGTAACATGTTGAAAAGCAGTGGTAAGAAAGGACATCCTTGTCTTTTTAATGATCTTAGTGGGAGAACTTCAAGTTTCTCACCATTTTGTAGATATTCTTTATCAAGTTGAGTTCTTCTATCCCTAGTTTGCTCAAAGCTTTTATCATGAACAGGTGCGTATCATATTTTGAGACCAGTTTCACTCTATTTGAGCTGTCTTCCAGTCTACTCTGGAATAGTATGCTTAAGATACATTAAAGTGCTTTCTTCTCATGATATGTCCTTTTATAAAATGGCTACTTGAGCATGTGAGTCATAATATGCAAATATAAGTATTTCCCATTTAACTTTGTAATAATAATTTTTGTAATATTTGTACTGAAATCAGAAAAGGTATTCTGTATGATCCTGGTATTGAGCTTAAATAAAGGTTGTTTTTTTGTTGAGAATATAGCCAATTTTAAAAATTTTCCTTTTGGGTTCTAAGTGAATGTCTGTTCTACCATTGTAGATGTAGTGTTCTATATATGCCCATTAGTTAAAGTTTGTTAATCATGTTATTCCTAACTTCTCCAACCTTTATATGTACAATTCTGTTTATATAATCTGATATAATTGTGAATTTTTTAATTTCCAAATTAGTTCTATAAATTAAGCTTTATGTAAAAGAAAGCTATGTTAATAATTACTTGAAATCAAAATTTATTACACACGTGCTTAATGGAACTTTTGACATTATGAACTATCACTTTTTATCACTAGTAAATAATATTGCCTTAATTTTTTAATCAAATTAATGAGTGGCTGTTTGGGAACAAACTGTCCCAAAGTTGCACCAAATTGCACAAAATTATATAATTGCACCAAAGTATATAATTCCGTAATTTTTTTAAATAATTCTATTAGCTTTGCCAGATGTGTAAACCTGTGAAACCATGAGTACCATGAAGATACAGAACATTTGCCATATTCCCTAAATATTCTTCATGACATTTTTCAGTCTACTCTTTCTTTAGTATTTTGTAAGCAACCAGTTTTCTGTTACATTTTTTTTTGGCATTTTTCATATTTTATGGAGATAGAGTAAGAATATGTTTTATCTTTCTAATGACATTTCTCACTCAGCATAATAATTTGGAGATTTCTCCATGTTGTTATGAGACTCAATGTTTTTCTTCTTTCTGTGATTGAGCAGTATACTAGTGCATGAACATAAAACATTTTGTTTACCCATTTGTCTATCAAACAGTATTTTTGGAACTTTCTAGTTCTGAACTATTATGTACATACCTGCTATGAACATTTGTAAGAGATACTTTGTGTGGACATAGATTTTTCATTTTATTTGAGAAGGTATATAGAAGTAGTATGGTTTAGTTGTATAATTGGTTGAAACTTAAACAATTATGAAATGTCCAAATTGATTTCTAAAGTGGTTGTATCATTTTTATTTCACTAATAGTGTATGATGATTGAGTTACTCCACATGCTCACTGATACTTGTTGTGGTCACTTTTCTTTAATTTTATCCATCTGCAGGGCTTTTAGTAGTATAATACTGTTGTTTTAATTTCCCTAATGACTAATAAAATCTGTTAATAACTAAAAATGTTTTGAAGTTCTAAGTCTATATTGTCCATTTATTTTGATGTTTCTGCACCAATCTTTTTTGCATTAAAAATAGGTTCTTGGGCTTCCCTGGTGGCAGAGTGGTTGAGAATATGCCTGCCAATGCAGGAGACATGGGCTCGATCTCTGGTCTGGGAGGATCCCACATGCCGCAGAGCAGCTAGACCTGTGAGCCACAACTGCTAAGCCTGCACATCTGGAGCCTGTGCTCCACAACAGGAGAGGCCACAATAGTGAGAGGCCAGTGCACAGCGATGAAGAGTGGCCCCCACTGGCCACAACTAGAGAAAGCCCTCGTATAGAAACGAAAACCCAACACAGCCAAAAATAAAAATAAAATAAATAAAATAAAATAAAAATATTCTCTTATTATTATGTTAGGTTTAAGTTAGATTTTCCCCCCAGCTCTTAAAAGTCAGAGCTTATTGCAATAAATTTAGATAATTTATCTTTTCTAATATAAGCATTTAAAGCAATATTTTTCCAGTAGAGACTAATCAACATGCTACTAACGGGCTTCCCAGGTGGCTCAGTGGTTGAGAGTCCACCTGCTGATGCAGGGGACACGAGTTCGTGCCCTGGTCCAGGAAGATCCCACATGCCATGGAGCAGCTGGGCCCGTGAGCCATGGCCGCTGAGCCTGCATGTCTGGAGCCTGTGCTCCACAACGGGAGAGGCCACAACAGTGAGAGGCCCACATAACAGAAAAAAAAAAAAAATCATGTTACTAACAAAACAATGGGTCAACAAAGATATCAAAGAGGGAGTCAGAAAATACCTTGAGACAAATGAAAATAAAACACAACTTTTCAAAATCTGTGGGATGAGCAAAAGTAGTTGTCAGGCGGTAAGTTTATAGTGATACAGGCCTTCCACAGGAAACAAGAAAATATCTCAAATAAACAACCTAACTAGCACCTTAAAGAATTAGAAAAAGAAAAGCAAACAAAGCCCAAAGTCAGTAGAAAGAAGGAAAAAAGAAAATAATAAAGATCAGAAAGGAAATAAATTATAATATAGAGACCAAAAAACAATAAAAAACATAAATGAAACAAAGAACCTGTTGTTCAAAAATATAAACTAAGTTTTAAGCCTTTACCCAGCCTCATTAAGAAAAAATGAGAGAAGACCCAAATAAACAAAATAAGAAATAAAAGATGAGAAATTACAACTGATATCACAGAGCTACAAACAATCATAAGAGAACATTACAAAACGGTTATATGGCAACAAATTGGAAAGCCTACAAAAAATGGATAAATTCCTAGAAACATATACTTCCAAACTGAATCATGAAGAAGTAGATAAACTGAGCAGACTGATTACTAGTATTGAAACTGAATCAGGAAACTCCTAGCAAACAAAAGTTCAGTACTGAACAGCTTCACAGGGGCATTCTACCAAATATATAAAGAAGAGTTAATACATATGCTTCTCAAACTATTCCAAAAATTGAAGAGGAGGGAACACTCCTAGACTTATTCTACAAGGCCAGCATTATCATGATACCAAAACTAGACAAAGACACTTCAAGAAAAAATTACAGGCAATACCTTTGATGAATGTAGATGAGAAACTCCTCAACAAAATGTTACCAAACTGAATGCAACAGCATACAAAAAGGATCATACAACAGGAGCAAACGGGATTTTCTTTTTTCCAGGGATGCAAGGGAGGCTCAGTATCTGAAAATAAATCAATGTGATACACTACATTAACAAACCAAAGGATAAAAATCACATAATCATCTGAAGAGATGCAGAAAAAACATTTGACAAAAGTGAACTTCTGGGCTTCCCTGGTGGCCCAGTGGTTGAGAGTCCACCTGCTGATGCAGGTGACATGGGTTCGTGCCCCAGTCCGGGAAGATCCCACATGCCACGGAGCAGCTGGGCCCATGAGCCATGGCCGCTGAGCCTGTGCGTCCAGAGCCTGTGCTCCACAACGGGAGAGGCCACAACAGTGAGAGGACTGTGTAGCGCAAAAAAAAAAAAAAAAAAAAAAAAAAAAAAAAAAAAAAAAAAAAAAAAAAAAAGTGAACATCCACTCCTGGTAAAAACTCACAACAAAGTGGGTACAGAGGGAATATATCTCAACATAATGAAGGCGATTTATGAAAAACCCACAGCTAATATCATACTCATTGGTGAAAAGCTAAAAGCTTTTACGCTAAAACCAGAAATAAGATAAGGTTGGCATTTCTTTTTTTTTTTTTTTAAGCATCTTTATTGGAGTATAATTGCTTTACAATGGTGTGTTAGTTTCTGCTTTATAACAAAGAGAATCAGTTAAACATATGCAAATGTCCTCATATCTCTTCCCTCTTGCGTCTCTCTCCCTCCCACCCTCCCTATCACACCTCTCTAGGTGGTCACAAAGCATCCAGCTCATTTCCCTGTGCTATACAGCTGCTTCCCACTAGCTATCTATTTGAAGTTTGGTAGTGTATATACATCCATGCCACTCTCTCACTTTGTCCCAGCTTACCCATCCCCCTCCCAATATCCCCAAGTTCATTCTCTTGTACGTCTGTGTCTTTATTCCAATCTTGTCCCTGGTTCTTCTTGATCATTTTTTTTTTTTTTTTTTTTTAGATTCCATACACATATGTTAGCATACAATATTTATTTTTCTCTTTCTGACTTACTTCACATTGTATGAGAAACTCTAGGTCCATCCACCTCACTACAAATAACTCAATTTAATTTCTTTCTATGGCTGAGTAATATTCCATTGTATATACGTTCCACATCTTCTTTATCCATTCATCTGTTGATGGACACTTAGGTTACTTCCATGTCCTGGCTATTGTAAATAGAGCTGCAATGAAAATTGTGGTACATGAATTTTTTTGAATTATGGTTTCCTCAGGATATATGCCCAGTAGTGGGGTTGCTGGGTCATAGTGCAGTTCTATTTTTAGTTTTTTAAGGAACCTCCATACTGTTCTCATAGTGGCTGTATCAATTTACATTCCCACCAAAAGTGCAAGAGTGTTCCCTTTTCTCCACACTCTCCAGCATTTATTGTTTGTGGATATTTTGATGATGGCCATTCTGACTGGTGTGACATGATATCACATTGTAGTTTTGATTTGCATTTCTCTAATGATTAATGATGTTGAGCATTCTCTCATGTGTTTGTTGGCAGTCTGTATATCTTCTTTGGAGAAATGTCTATTTAATTCTTCTGCCCATTATTGATTGGGTTGTCTGTTTTTTTCATACTGAGCTGCATGAGTTGCTTGTAAATTTTGGAGATTAATCCTTTGTCAGTTGCTTCATTTGCAAATATTTTCTCCCATTTTGAGGGTTGTCTTTTAGGCCTGTTTATGGTTTCTTTGGCTATGCAAAAGTTTTTAAGTTTCATTAGGTCCCATTTGTTTATTTTTGTCTTTATTTCCATTTCTCAAGGAGGGGGATTACAAAGGATCTTGCTGTGATTTAAGTCATAGAGTGTTCTGCCTATGTTTTCCTCTAAGAGTTTGGTAGTGTCTGGCCTTATATTTAGGTTTTTAATCTATTTTGAGTTTATCTTTGTGTGAGGTGTTAGGGAGTGTTCTAATTTCATTCTTTTACATGTATTTGTCCAGTTTTCCCAGCACCACTTACTGAGGAGTCTGTCTGTTCTCCACGGTATATTCTTGCCTCCTTTATCAAAGATAAGGTGACCATATGTGTGTGGGTTTATCTCTGAGCTTTCTATCCTGTTCCATTGATCTATATTTCTGTCTTTGTGCCAGTACCATACTGTCTTGATTACTGTCACTTTGTATTATAGTCTGAAGCATGGGAACCTGATTCCTCCAGCTCCGTTTTTCTTTCTCAAGATGGCTTTGGCTATTCGGGGTCTTTTGTGTTTCCATACAAATTGTGAAATTTTTTGTTCTACTTCTGTGAAAAATGCCAGTGGTAGTTTGATAGGGATTACATTGAATCTGTAGATTGCTTTGTGTAGTATAGTCAGTTTCATAATGTTGATTCTTCCAATCCAAGAACATGGTATATCTCTCCATCTATTTGTATCAGCTTTAATTTTTTTCATCAGTGTCTTATAATTTTTTGCATACAGGTCTTTTGTCTCCTTAGGTAGGTTTATTCCTAGGTATTTTATTCTTTTGTTGCAGTGGTAAATGGGAGTGATTTCTTAATTTCACTTTCAAATTTTTCATCATTAGTGTATAGGAATGCAAGAGATTCCTGAGAATTAATTTTGTATCCTGCTACTTTACCAAATTCAATGATTAGCTCTAAAAGTTTTCTGGTAGCATCTTTAGGGTTTTCTATGTATAGTATCATGTCATCTGCAAAAAGTGACAGCTGTACTTTCTCTTTTCCTATTTGGATTACTTTTATTTCCTTTTCTTCTCTGATTGCTGTGGCTAAAACTCCCAAAACTATGTTGAATAATAATGGTGAGAGTGGGTAACCTTGTCTTGTCCTTGATCTTAGTGGAAATGGTTTCTGTTTTTCACTATTGAGGACAATGTTGGCTGTGGGTTTGTCATATATGGCCTTTATTATGTTGAGGAAAGTTCCCTCTATGCCTACTTTCTATAGGGTTTTTATCATAAATGGGGGCTGAATTTTTTGAAAGCTTTCTCTGCATCTATTGAAATGATCATATGGTTTTTCTCCTTCAATTTTTTTTAGTATGGTGTATCACATTGATTTATTTGTGTATATTGTAGAATCCTTGCATTCCTGGGATAAACCCCACATGATCATGGTGTATGATCCTTTTAATGTGTGTTGGATTCTGTTTGCTAGTATTTTGTTGAGGATTTTTGCATCTATGTTCATCAGCGATATTGGCCTGGAGTTTTCTTTCTTTTTGACATTTTTATCTGGTTTTGGTATCAAGGTGATGGTGGCCTCATAGAATGAATTTGGG
This sequence comes from Platanista minor, assembly GCA_004363435.1. Taxonomy (NCBI): domain Eukaryota; kingdom Metazoa; phylum Chordata; class Mammalia; order Artiodactyla; family Platanistidae; genus Platanista; species Platanista minor. The sequence goes on along the minus strand of RJWK010034540.1, from coordinate 5,235 downwards.
AGTGTTCCTTCCTCTGCTATATTTTGGAAGAGTTTGAGAAACATAAGTGTCAGCTCTTCTCTAAGTGTTTGATAGAATTCACCTGTGATGTCTTCTCGTCCTGGCTTTTTGTTTGTTGGAAGATTTTTAATCACAGTTTCAATTTCAGTGCTTGTTATGGGTCTGTTCATATTTTCTATTTCTTCCTGCTTCAGTCTCAGAAGTTTGTGGTTTTCTAAGAATTTGTCCATTTCTTCCAGGTTATCTATTTTATTGGCATAGAGTTCCTTGTAGTCATTTCTCATGATCCTTTGTATTTCTGCAGTGTCAGTTGTTACTTCTCCCTTTTCATTTCTAATTCTATTGATTTGAGTCTTCTCCCTTTTTTTCTTGATGAGTCTGGCTAATGGTTTATCAATTTTGTTTATCTTCTCAAAAAAACAGCTTTTAATTTTATTCATCTTTGCTATCATTTCCTTCATTTCTTTTTCATTTATTTCTGATCTGATCTTTATGATTTCTTTCCTTCTGCTAACTTTGGAGTTTTTTGTTCTTCTTTCTCTAATTTCTTTAGGTCTCTAATTTCTTTAGGTGTAAGGTTAGGTTGTTTATTTGAGATTTTTCTTGTTTCTTAAGGTAGGAATGTATTGCTATAAACTTCCCTCTTAGAACTGCTTTTGCTGCATCCCATAGGTTTTGGGTCATCTTGTCTTCCTTGTCATTTGTTTCAAGGTATTTTTTTATTTGTTTTTTCATTTCTTCAGTGATCTCTTGGTTATTACTTAATGTATTGCTTAGCCTCCATGTGTTTGTATTTTTTACCGATTTTTTTCTGTAATTGATATCTTGTCTCATAACGTTGTGGTCTGAAAAGATACTTGATACAATTTCAATTTTCTTAAATTTACCAAGGCTTGATTTGTGACCCAACATATGATCTATCCTGGAGAATGTTTCATGAGCACTTGAGAAGAATGTGTATTCTGTTGTTTTTGGATGGAATGCCCTATAAATACCAAGTAAGTCCATCTTGTTTAATGTACCATTTAAAGCTTGTGTTTCCTTATTTACTTTCATTTTGGATGATCTGTCCATTGGTGAAAGTAGGGTGTTGAAGTCCCCTACTATGATTGTGTTACTGTCGATTTCCCCTTTTATGGCTGTTAGAATTAGCTTTATGTATTGAGGTGTTCCTATGTCAGGTGCATAAATATTTACAATTGTTATATCTTCTTCTTCGACTGATCCCTTGATCATTATGTAGTGTCCTTCTTTGTCTCTTGTAAAGTCTTTGTTTTAAAGTCTATTCTGTCTAATATGAAAATTGCTACTCCAGCTTTCTTTTGATTTCCATTTGCAAAGAATATCTTTTTCCATCCCCTCTCTTTCAGTCTGTATGTGTCCCTAGGTCTGAAGTGGATCTCTTTTAGACAGCATATACACGGTCTTGCTTTTGTATCCATTCAGCCAGTCTATGTCTTTTGTTTGGAGTGTACCATTTACACTTAAGGTAATTATCAATATGTATGTTCTTATTCCCATTTTCTTAATTGTTTTGGGTTTGTTTTTGTGGGTCTTTTCCTTCTCTTGTGTTCCCTGGCTAGAGAAGTTCCTTTAGAATTTGTTGTAAAGCTGGTTTGGTGGTGTTGAATTCTCTTAGATTTTGCTTGTCTGTAAAGGTTTTAGTTTATCCATCAAATCTGAATGAGGTTCTTGCTGGGTAGAGTTATCTTGGTTGTAGGTTTTTCTCTTTCATCACTTTAAATATGTTTTGCCACTCCCTTCTGGCTTGCAGAGATTCTGCTGAAAGATCAGCTGTTAACCTTATGGGGATTCCCTTGTGTGTTATTTGTTGTTTTTCCCCTGCTGCTTTTAATATTTTTTATGTGTATTTAATTTTTGATAGTTTGATTAACATGTGTCTTGGTGTGTTTCTCCTTGGATTTATCCTGTATTGGACTTTCTGTGCTTCCTAGACTTGATTAACTATTTCCTTTCCCATATTAGGGAAGTTTTCAACCATAATCTCTTCAAATATTTTTTCAATCCCTTTCTTTTTCTCTTCTTCTTCTGGGACCCGTAGAATTTGAATGTTGGTGAGTTTATTGTTTTCCCAGATGTGTCTGAGTCTATCCTCAATTCTTTTCATTCTTTTTTCTTTATTCTGCTCTGCAGTAGTTATTTCCACAGTTTTATCTTCCAGGTCACTTATCCGTTCTTTTGCCTCAGTTATTCTGCTATTGATCCCTTCTAGAGAATTTTTAATTTCATTTATTGTGCTGTTCATCACTGTTTGTTTGCTCTTTAGTTCTTCTAGGTCCTTGTTAAAAGTTTCTTGTATTTTTTCCCTTCTTTCTCCAAGATTTTGGATCATGTTTACTATCATTATTCTGAATTATTTTTCAGGTAGACTATTTCCTGTTCATTTGTTAGGTCTGGTAGGTTTTTGCCTTGCTCCTTCATTTGCTGTGTGTTTCTCTGTCTTCTCATTTTGCTTAACTTACTCTATTTGAGGTCTCCTTTTCTCAGGCTGCAGGTTCGTAGTTCCCATTGTTTTTGGTGTCTGTCCCCAGTTGCTAAGGTTGGGTAGGCTTCCTAGTGGAGTGGACTAGTCCTTGTGTTCTGTTACATGAGGCTGGATGTTGTCTTTCTGGTGGGCAGGTCCACATCTGTTGGTGTATTTTGTGGTGTCTGTGGTCTTATTATAATTTTTGGCAGCCTCTCTGCTAATGGATGTGGTTGTGTTCCTGTCTTGCTTTTTGTTTGGCTTAGGGTGTCTAGCACTGTAGCTTGCTGGTCATTGAGTGGAGCTGGGGCTTGGTGTTGAGAAGGACATCTCTCAGAGATTTTCACTGTTTGATATTATGTGGACCTTGGAGGTCTCTTGTGGACCAGTGTCCTGAACTTGGCTTTCCCACCTTAGTGGCACAGCCCTGATGCCTGGCTGGAGCACCAAAGCCTGTCATCCACACAGCTCAGAATAAAACAGAGAAAAAGAAAGAAAGAAAGGAAGGAAGAGGAAGACAAAATAAAATAAAATAAAGTAAAATAAAATAAAGTAATTAAAATAAAAAATATAATTATTAAGAAAAGTTTTTAAGTAAAAAAAAAAAAAAAAAATGGACAGCAGAACCCTAGGACAAATTGTAAAAGCAAAGCTATACAGACAAAATCACACACAGAAGTATACACATACACACTCACAAAAAGAGAAAAAGGGAAAAACATAATATATATCCTTTCTCCCAAAGTCCACCTCCTCAATTTGTGATGATTCATTGTCTATTCAGGTTTTCCACAGAGCCAGGGTACAGCAAGTTGATTATGGAGATTTAATCCACTGCTCCTGAGGCTGCTGGGAGAAATTTCCCTTTCTCTTCTTTTTTGCACAGCTTCTGGGGTTCAGCTTTGGATTTGGACCTGCCTCTGCATGTAGGTCATCTGAGGGCTTCAGTTCTTCTCTCAGAGAGGATGGGGTTAAAGTAACAGCAGATTGAGGGACTCTGGCTCACTCAGGCCAAGGGGAGGGAGGGGTATGGAGTGTGGGGTGAGCTTGTGGTGGCAGAGGCAGGCAGCCGTTTCACCAGCCTGAGGCATACCTGCGTTCTCTCGGGGTAGTTATCCCTGGATCACATGACCCTGGCAGTGGTGGGCTGCACAGTCTCCCGGGAGGGGTGCTGTGGATAGTGACCTGTGCTTGCACACAGAGCTCTTGGTGGCTGCAGCAGCAGCCTTAGTATCTCATGCCTTTCTCTGGTGTCCACGCTGATAGCCGCTGCTCAAGCCCATTTCTGGAGCTCCTTTAAGCCACGCTGTTAATCCCCTCTCCTCATGCACCAGGAAACAAAGAAGCAAGAAAAAGTCTCTTGCCTCTTTGGCAGCTCCAGGCTTTTTCCTGACTCCCCCCAGCTAGCTGTTGCACACTAGCCCCCTTCAAGCTGTGTTCACACAGCCAACCCCAGTCCTCTCCCTGGGATACAACCAAAGCTGGAGCCTCAGCTCCCAGCCCCTACCCACCCCAGCGGGTGAGCAGACAAGCTTCTTGGCCTGGTGAGTGCTGGTCAGCACTGATCCTCTGTGCGGGAATCTCTCCACTTTGTCCTCTGCACCCCGGTGGCTGTGCTCTCCTCCGTGGCTCCGAAGCCTCTCTGCCTCCGCAACCTGCTCTCTCCACCTGTGAACGAACTTCCTAGTGAGTGGAAACCTTTCCTCCTTCACAGCTCCCTTCCACTGGTGCAGGTCCCATCCTTATTCTTTTGTCTCTATTTTTTCTTTTTTTCTTTTGCCCTACCCAAGTACGTGGGGAGTTTCTTGTCTTTTGGAAAGTCTGAGGTCTTCTGCCAGAACTTAGTAGGTGTTCTGTAGGAGTTGTTCTACATGTAGATGTATTTCTGATGTATTTTGTGGGGAGGAAGGTGATCTCCATGTCTTACTCTTTCACCATCTTGAAGCTCCTTTGCATTTCTATTTAATATAGTACTGGAAGATCTAGTAACAGCAATTAGACAAGTAAAAGAAATAAAAAGCATCTAAATTGGAAGGGAAGAATTACAACGGTCACTATTTGCCAATGACATATTATATATAGAAAACCCTAAAATCTCCACCTAAAACTAGTAGAATAAATGACTTCAGTAAAGTTGAAGGATACAACATTCATATACAGAAATCTGTTGCTTTTCTATGAACTAATAATGAACTCTCAGAAAGACAAAAACAAAAAAACACAATCTCATTTATGATCACTTCAAGAAAAATAAAATGTCTGGGAATAAAGTTAGCCAAGGCAGTGAAAGACCTATACTCTGAAAACTATATGACATTGATGAAGGAGACAGAAAGTGATATGAATAAATGGAAAGATGTCCCATGGACATGGATTGGAAGAATTAATATTGTTAAACTGGCCATACTACTCAAATCAGTGTACAGATTTAATGCAATCCCTATCAAGTTCTGTGACATTTTTCACAGAACTTGAACAAATAATCCTAAAATCTATATGGAAACACAAAACCCCCAAATAGCCAAAGCAATCTTAAGAAAAAAGAACAAACCTGGAGGCATCATGTTCTCTGACTTTAGGCTATATATATATATATATATATATATATATATATATATATATAAAATGGACTATTACTCAGCCATAAAAAGGTGACAATTTGCTATTTGCAACAACATGGATTGACCTGGAAAGTATTTTTTTTTAACATCTTTATTGGAGTATAATTGCTTTACAATGGTGTTAGTTTC